>VDFB02095406.1:238687-385450 GCA_007258455.2 Sequoia sempervirens | reverse complement strand
GTTTTGTTAAGGAAGTTCTTAGGAACTTTGGTCAAACTGTGGGTTGGAGATTATTAGAGGAGGTAAGGAAATTTTTGAGGCCAAAGGACCTTATCCCAAAGATAGGGATCAAATATAACTAGGGTGATTGTTTCTTTTATGTTGATGCTACTGTGGTAAGAGTATATGGATCCTTAGTTGCTCCACATGTGCTTCCCAAGAATGTGCTAGACAAAATCACCTTTTTAGAGATCATATGGCAATTGAATGAGTTTGAAAAGACTCGTTTAAGGAATTATAAGAAGCATGCTATCCTCTCCTCTACAATTGTGTTTTCAGACTTCCAAGTCACATCAAGGGAGGGATTGGAGTTGTTAAACAAGTTTCTCTCATACAAAATGAGAGTGGACAAGGTCAAGAGATGTGAATTAGATAATTTCACTCATGATCATAAAAATATTTTCAAATTGGCAATGTTCTTGTATGAGCTTGACAATGTTGTAGATATGATTAGAAATTACTCCACAAAAAAAGAGGTCACATAAAGTAGAGCACTTTGGGTCAAAATTCAGATTGCTAGAAATAAAAGGAAGCAAGTTGAACCATCTTTAGGGTTTCATATTCTAAGATTGAAGACCCCATAATAAGGACTAAGAAAATGTTAGATAATGTCAATAATTTGCTAACCAATGTGCTTGTACCATCAACAAGTGCTCTTGGCATTTCTACTTCTCAAGGGGATATACCACAAAATCCACAAAAAATTACTCCTTTACAACAAATAGCTTCTATTAAAGGACCTTTGATTGATTATCCCATAGGCCTTGATGAAATGTTGGATGATACTGATATAGTATAGGTAATACATCCCCTTGCTAGGGTTATTATTGAAAGACCCTCATATGATATATTGGTCATCAATTTTGAAGTTGGAGGGGAAATAGGAGATGACATAAGGGCTCAGGCTTGCTCAGAGTTTATGTAAGATGACTAGTTCATCACTATAAAGGAGTTTAAGGATTTTATCCTTAAAAACAAAGGATAGGAACTAAAATAGTGGGTACAAGATAAAAACCTTATAGAAGAAAAGAAAAAGGAAATAATTGCAGAGTTCTAGGAAAACGCGAATTTAAAATGGAGTCTATGATTCCATAGAGTGGAAAAGAGCTAGTAAGGAGTTTTAGATTCCTACTCTTGCAAGGGTGGGATATGTCATCTGCCATTGCATTTGACACTATTAGGAGACAGGGATAAAATGAATCTGTATTGTAGCCAAAAGAGCAAGTTGAGGCTCTCTATTTTGGGCCAAGATTCAACCCAAGACATGAGACCTTAGTTAAATGGTCTATTTTTCCAAATATCAATAAGCCCAAGTGATAAATGACCCAAGTGAGCTCACTAGAAATTTAATAGTTATAAGACTAGGGGTACAAGTGCCATCCAATAAACCTCCCTCACCATCAACACATCCTTGTTCACTAAAGCAACAATGAAAAGGTTACAGGTGGACTTGGAAAGAGCCAATGCCACGAATTTGAAATTGCAAGAACAATTGAATGTGGTTATGGGATTGTTGCCTCCTCCACAACCAACCATTAAAGATAAGGGATCATATGAAAATGATACGTTAGCCCTTGAGGTTAAGGATCTGAGAGAGAAGTTCAAGCATAGTAGAGAAGAAGCAAGAATGGCTAAGGAGGGACTAGTTAAGAAAGTATCAAATTTGGTTGACAATATTTTGGGCCACAAGTTAAATTTTTTGAGTTGGGTTGATAAGGTTTGGGATAGTTACAAAATTTTGAAGGATACATTCAACAACCATGCTCAAGAAATAGTTAGGTTGAAATTCTTTCAGGTTAGTTGGGCCGTTGAAATTATACGATTAAGGATTATTGCAAAAGGTACTAATTTTGATTATAATTTGGTGTCTGATATTCTTTCAAGATCAGATTCTTTAGATGGAATCATTCAACATCATAACAAGTATAAGACACTCACAAGGAGGTAATTAAATATCTTTAAGGATTTTTAAGTGTTTCATATGCCTCCCATATTGGATAATGAGGGAGAAATAAAGCCTTGCAAGTAACATAAAGTAGATTTTACTAATATTCTCTCTCCTATATATGTAAAAATAAACAAGGATGGTCATACTCCCTTGGTTTTGGTGTATTGAAACTCACAAGAATGTATTTCATATTTTAGATTAATATAAAATAGCCCAGGCATTTAGCCTTTTACCAAAAAAAAAAGGATAGTGAGATAGACATAGAGCAATTAAATCTTATTATAGATATGCTCTCTAAGCTTGAGTATAATATGGTAGGCTTCTTTGACATGGTTCAAATGTTAATAAATGATGACTACAAGAATCATATGGTTAGGGTAAACAATATTCTCCCACTCAGAAGTGACATGTCAACAAAGAAGGATGAAGATAAAGAAAATAATGGTATAGAAATTTGAGTTGCTTTTCAATTGGCCTTCACCAATTAGCATAAATACAAAAATCATTATGCCAAAAATGAATGGAAAATATAATCTGTTGACTTCAATAAGGAGTTTTGATCAAATCAAATCCATCTACAACTATAAATGCTCCAAAAGATCCCCAACTACTTTTGCAACAGATACTTCCTCATGCATAAATGTATTGTCTTTTGTAAAGGTTTCGCTGCTTAAATTTTGTCTTTAGTGTGATAAATGATAGAATAATGATTTTTGCTTGTTGCTCCCTTATTTATATAAAATGGAATTTTGAGCCTTATTCTAGGATTTGAGTCCTTAGGTTTTGAGAAAGTCTTTGTATAGAATTAGTCTTGTACAATTAGGTCTTTTGAAGCTTCAAAAAAGGGATAATGTAAATATTGTTTATAATAGCAACAAACATCTTAATCTTGTTGTTTATATGAATACATATCATATTGTTGATGTCTCCATAATATAATACAATATATTTTGAATCTTAATAATTAAAGATCATTCTATTGTATCTTAATAAGATTGGTTTTCACTAATGTCAAAAGTCTGATGAAGATTGTATATGCTTTAGAGATAGTTATGTGCAAAGATATTAGTTTGTGCAAGTCAACATTGCAGTGTATGGATCGATTTGTTATATATGTGTGATGTGGAGGTGGGTAAACATTTCATAACATGTTTTTAATATATATGCATTGATATATTACTAGTTTTGTGTATCATACTCAGTGATAAGTTGTAGAAGTTGTGTCTAAGGCATTCACAGTATATACCCTAAGACATAGACATAGTGTTTTGGTCTGCATTCTTCCACAAAGCAAGATTTATTCTTTCTATTTAGAAGATAAGTTGATGGAGATGTGAAGGTGTTATATCTAAGGTTTTTAAAGTCATTAATTAGTTTGTAGTAAAAGTTACAAGTGACAGAGTTTCAGTATGTGCTCTAGTAATGCAAAGTGGTGATGAAGGCTTGTTGGAATGCTCTGCATTCCTTCGGATGTGAAGATTTATCCAAGAGGTTTTGAAGAAATATTTAGTGATTCCTAATGTCTACTACATTAAAGACTCAAGTGGTTTGGTGCTCCACAAGTTCAATTTTCAAGTGACAGAGTGTTATAGTTAGTTCTGGATGCCTAATCTTCAATAGAACATAGGCTTGAGATCTTGCGCTAGCAGAAGATTGTGTGGACATTCAACATATCTCATGATGTTCAAGGATTGAAGTGCATGAAGATATATCTTGTTTCTAGTACCACAAAAATGTTTCATATCATTTTGTGAAGTTATGTTGTTGTTGTGGTCGACATGGGTATGTTAATGATGTGTGCCACAAGTTTAAGTTTGAGAAGAGTCTAAGAAGTGTTTGTAGATGTTGTATGAGTCATGATAACTCATATGGAAGAGATTTAAATACTATTTTATCATTTTTGTATACCACCAATGAAGATGTAGGAGGACATGCTACAAGTTTCATAATTTTTTGTTTATGGCTGACTGAATTTGTATTTTGTAAGTGTGTGAAAGATATATATAGAAGATCAAAGTTGAGAAGTTTATTATTGAAGTGTGCAAAGATGTACGAGTCCATGAGTAGAGAGTGACAAAATCCACTACAAACGTAATGTGAAAAATTGATGACTATTAGTGGTTGAAGCCATAAAACAATCATATTTCAGTTGTTCCTTTTTCAATTAGGGAGTAGTAGCTTCCTTAGGTTCTAGCCCCTAAAATAAAGTTAGGGAGTAGTTTCTTCCTTGGGTTTTAGCCCAAAATCAAAGTTGTAAACTATTATTCATTTGTGAGGCTGGATTAGGACAGTAGCTCCTAGCAGTATTTCTCACTGGGAAAAATAACAGTATTTCTCACTGTGGTTTTTCCCTTGTGGGGTTTTCCATGTAAATCTAGTGTCATATGCATTCTTGTGTGGATGTGTATCTTCTTTCATGTTTTGATTAAGTAGGTGAATACTTAAATGGTTTCAACAGTTAATAATTAGGATTGAATTTTATACCATACTGATTCATCCCCCTCTGAGTATTTTGGTGTGTTCACCAATTGGTATTAGAGCAAGGTTCCTTGATATAACCTAATAGCTGAGGTAGATCCTATATTTGGAACACATGGAGAATAAAATAGTATCCAAGAAGAAGTGCTCTCAATAAAAATATTTCATACTCCAAAATGAGGATGATGAGTATGATTTTGAATTCAATAAAGAAGATTGTCTAGTATATTATGAAGGAGAGCTCATTTCTTCTCCAAATGATCTAGATGAAGAAAGAGAAAAGAGTGAAGAGCTCCAATACAAAATTGAAAAATCAAAGAAGAAAATTGACAAGCTAAAATTTCAAGTTGAAGAGGGTAAAATAATTGAAGAGTGTCTGAATATCAAGCTCATTGACAAAACTGTTGAATGTTCCAAGCGATTGTTTCCTTGAGGAAAAAACTAGAAAAAGAAAAAGAAAAAATTGACAAAGGACTAAAGCTGAAAGGAGGTTCTAATATTCTTGATGAATTAATCAGAGCTCTCAAAGACCATCAAAGAAAAATCTGGTCTTGGTTTTGAAAAAGGTAAAAGTCCTATAACTAGTGCATCTACAAACCTATATGAGAATTTCAAAGTAGAAGGAAAGTTTGAAAAAAAGGAGGATAAAGATTGTACTAAAGAATATAAGAAGACAACCTATAGAGATGCAAAGATAAATCAAGATAGCAAGGAAGAAGGTGGATTCATTCCCATCCGAAGACAAAGAAGATTTAAACGTCCTCCACCTACTAGACAACATGCCTCTACTAGGTTCACTCAATCTTTTCAAGAATATTATTATTCTTGGAATAAATTTGGGCATAAGGTTGTCGATTGTAGATCTATACAAAGAAGGAATGATTACATGGGTAGAAGATAATTTGTGTCTCAAAGATATGATGTTGTTTCATTTCATGGATATTACTATGCATGCAACAATTTTGGTCATAAGGCTACAAAGTGCAAAACTAAGGTTAATGGAATAAATTTTTTTCGGAGCACAATATTTTGTGCTACAATTACAATAAGGTTGGGCATAAGGAAATTTTTTATAGAAGTGGTTCTGTGAAGCCACCTATTCAAAACTAGAAGAAGGATGAAATCCTAAATCAACAAATGAAGGGAAATTATTTTTTTTGGAAAAAGAAGCAAGGTCAGGAAAATGTGAAGAAGGATGATACCATGCTTGTACATTCTACACAAGATCCTATGAAAAACTGAGATAAAGCATTATCTCAAGGGAGCTATCATTTTCAAATCCTTTAACCCCTTGAAAAGGATGAAATGCTGAATATTTCACATGGAAGATGAATTGGATCAATTCCTCTGGTGAGTAGGTCTATTGAGCCAGATTAAACCTTTTGATCAAGGTTCTAGAACAAGGGAATGTTTTGTGGAGGTGTGTTGAGAATCTTTGTATCCTTGTGATGACACAAAGATTTCTGGCATAAGGTTTACCTAACAAGTACAAATGTATTAATGGCATAAAGTTAGGGCAAATGAAAGGCTTTTTATGTTTCATTTGAACATTATTTTATCATTTGCAATCAAGAGAATTTGTGATGGGCAGTGGAGAAGTGTGATTTGGTTTTCAAGATATCTCTGTGAAACCCTAGTGACAGTGTTTGGAGATTTTAGAAAGAACATCAATGGAAACCTTGCAGGTGATTGATGTTGTGGAGAAGCCCAAGCCAAAGGACAAAAAGTTTCCATTCAAGGCAATGGAAGTTGACAAAGATGGCACATTTTCAAAGGTTCCTGTAGATGTGGTGTATTCTAAAGATGTGAGAATCTATATTTATGCCTTGTTGAATGAAATTGATCATACTTCATCATTTAAAGTGGTATGGCATAAGCTCTTGAATGAGAATGGTGTGTACAAGCCGGAATATGCAAATGTGGATGCGAAAGGGTTAGACATATGGAAAGACTTTCCAGTCTTCTACGAATGCAAGGAATGGGTAAGAATCATTTTGAGTCGCATTCATGAAGAATTTATTTGGTTGGACAAGCCCTACATGATTACAAAAGAAGCAACTAGGAAAGTTATTGGTATTTGTGCCTCTAGACTAGTTCCGATGTTGAAGTCTATAAAGAACAAAAGGGTTATGGAGCTTATCGAAGAAAAAATTGATAAGAGAACCCTAACAGTGAAGGATATCACTGATCTTGAAGTCCTCTATGCCACTATGAGGATAGCTTACAAAATCTACTTGAAAAATAGAGAAGGTTTTGTTGCTGCTACTGCAATCCACATTGCTTATCAAATGGTGAAGGAAGGTGCTAGCTTTGACTTATGTGAGCTATTGAGAGAGCAACTGCTGGAAAAATTGAAGAGAACAAAATAAATTAGATATAGTTTTAGGTTTGGATATTTAATAAGTTTCCTTACATTCTTCTTCCTAAATTAATTACCTAGATTCAAAGGTAAAATATGAGATAAGTTTTCTTCGGTAGTTGCACAAATTAAGAAACATATAGATGGTTTTCAAAATAAGCAAGCATACAATACCTTCTATTGGATAATCTTTAAGAATCTACAATGTAAGATGCAAAGCAAACAAAGGATACCATATAATTTGGCCTAAGAATATGAGAATGAGGTGACATTCATGGTGGATAAGGATCATTGCTATATGGAAGATGTAGATCCTCAAAGCTCATGGATTCGTAAGTTGCGCTATGAGGTTCCTCTTGAATATGTGCAAGGTTATGTAGATATTTTGCAGTCAAAAGTCAAGGGATCCTAAAGAATAAATATTTGGTACATGCAGAGAAATCATGGATAAGATGATCTAGAAGCAAATTGAGGAAACAAGTGAGAAGAGAGTAGATAAGCTATTGAAGAAGTGGGACATTCCACCATTCTCTCAAATGATATCACCATCCTTTGGTCAAAGTCCGACGAATATCCCCTTTGATCCTAAAGAAGATGTTGTAGAGAAGTTGCCAAGAAGGTCTAATGGATCCTCTTCTATTGTTGCATCTACTCCATAGCCCTCTAGATCTACACAAATAATCAGTGCAAGGAGAAAAGCTACATCAAAAACTCCACCATAGACGAAGGCCACTAAAGTCATGCATACAAGGCCTAAGTAGAAGGCAAAGAGAAATAAGTCAGATGGGGAAGAACTTGAAGAGAAGGAAGAAGTTGGAGATGAAGATACCTCCAAATTGAAAAAGAAATGGAAGAAGATAGCGAAAGAGGGAAAAAATCAGTCTCCTCCAATCTCACATGAACCCCTTGATTTTTGATCCATCTTAAATGAAATTGTTAGCTTTGGTTTATTGGATGAAATCATGGAGCTCCATCTAGATGTTCCTTTGGAAGATCATAAGACAATTGAAAAGGCTATCATTGAGTATATGATCAAGAAAAACATATCATTCAGTGACATAATTGAAAAAGCTCTAGAAAGCCTAATTGAGGATTTGAGAGAGAGAAGAGAAAGTGCCATCAAAGTTGATGAAGAATTGAGACAACAGGAAATAAACAAGGTTGGGTCCTCTGTCTCCTAGGAAGAAAAGGCAAAGGTTGTCTGGAAGCAAGCAAAAGCGCTCTGCACAAAGCAAAGAATAGATCTTCTGATGAGTGTGGATGATGATTTTAAAAAAGAAGATTCAGTAAAAAACTAAAGATGTTACAATGAAGATAATTGAAGAAATGCAAACTGAAGTTGAAGTGGTTGCACAAGAGCCTCCGACAAAGCATGAAACTGCTAATGAGCCCCCTCCAGAATATACAAATGAGCAAGTTGTCTCTGACCAGTAGGAAGAACAAGTTGTTTTTGGTTAGCAAGAAGGACAAGGTCCCCTCGATCTGCAAGAGGAGCAAGATGTCTCCGGTAAGGAGAAAAATAAGGAAAAGGAGAAGGAGAAAGAAAAGGAAATGGAGAAGGAGAAGGATATTGAAGAAGAGAGCTCAAAGAAGTCATATTCCTCTTCGGTGGACTCAATCAAGGAGTTTTTAGCACAGGAAATGTAGATTCAATCAATGGTGTCTCCTCATTTGCTACATGTTCCTACTTTTGATGGACAAGTCAATTTGTTTAGTATGTCTCCCCTGCATAAGTTGAATCTTGATGATATACTCCACTCCAAATCAAGACAATAACTGCTACGACAAGTAGAGAGTGTTGGAGTGTTGGAAGAAGCAATGAATGTGTTGGAAGACAAAATGTCAAAAGCTAAATTAGATTCATCATTTCCACCTACACAATAGATGAAGCAATTAATGAATTCTTTTGAGACTTATTCATCACATCTGGAGAAGAAGGTAGAACAAAAGTTAAATGAAAAGAGAATGAATGATGCCTCTAGAAAGTGTGATTGTGCATTGACTAAGGTGCAATCCTATATCAAAGATATTCAAAAGTGCTTGGATGAAGCCAAAGTGTTATATGTTTTCTGTTTGAAATGGCCTACATAACAACAAAGAGTATGAAGGATCATATTAATGCAATTGAAATGTAGATCACTAATGTGGCTGCAACATATGATCTAGTACAAGACAGTGATGGTTCCATCAAGGCACAAGTGGAAATCTTGCACTCCTAGATACAACAACTGCAGGACCAAAGGGAGTGATTCAAAGGTCAGGTGAAACAATTGAGAGAAGTAAAATTTGTATAGATTAAGGGGGAGCTTGTAAATTTTGCTTGTACAAAGAATTTTTTTGTTACCCTTTCCCCTTAATGTAAAAGAAGGAGAAAAATGTGCACCTAAGGGGGAGTATTTGTGCACATCATTTTGGTTTTACCATCAATGATAAAGAGGGAGATTGTTGCATCTTGATAAGATTAGTTTTCATTGATGTCAAAAGTGTGTTAAAGATTCTATATGCTCCAGAGATAGTTATGTGCAAGGATATCAGTTGGTGCAAGTCAACATTGCATTGTGAGGACTAGTTTGTTATCTATGTGTGATGCAAAGGTGGGTACACATGTCCTAATGTGTTTTTAGTATGTCTACATTGATATCTTACCAATTTGGTGTACCACACTCAGTGATAAGTTGTAGAAGTTGTGTCTAAGGCATTCATAGTATATACCCTAAGGCAGAGACAAAGTGTTTTGGTCCGCATTCTTTCATAGGCCAAGATTTAGTTTTGCAATTCAAAAGATAAGTTGATGGAGATGTGAAGGTGTTATATCCAAGGTTTCAAGTCATTAATCCTTCTGCAGTAAAAGTTACAAGTGACAGAGTTCCAATCTATGCTATGGCAGAGAAAAGTGGTGATGAAGGCTTGTTGGAATGCTCCATATTCCTCCAAATGTGAAGATTTGTCCAAGTGGTTTTGAAGACATATTTAGTGATGCCTAATGTATGTTACATTAAATAATCAAGTGCTTTGGTGCTCCACAAGTTTAGCTTTCAAGTGACAAAGTGTTATAGTTGGTTCTGGATGCCTAATCTTCAACATAACATAGGTTTGAGATCTTGCACTAGCAGAAGATTGTGTAGTTTTGTTGTATGAGTTTGTGTGAACATTCCACATGTCTCATAATGTCTAAGGATTGAAGCGTATAAATATCTATCTTGTTTCTAGTACTGCACAAATGTCTCATGTCATTTTGTGAAGTTATGTTGTTGTTGTGGTCGACTTGGGTATGTTAATGATGTGTGCCATAAGTTTAAGTTTGAGCAAAGTCATACTAACTTATCTAAAAGAGATGTAAATAATGTTTTGTCAATTTTTTATATTGTGAATGTAGATATAGGCTGACATGCTACAAGTTTCATAATTTCTTATTTATGGCCAATTGAATTTATATTTTGCAAGCATGTAGATGATATATATAAAAGACCAAAGTTGAGAATTTTATTATGGGAGTATGTGAAGATGTATGAGTGCATGAGCAAAGCGTGACAAGATCTGCTATAGACCTAATGTGTAGAATTGATGACTATCAGTGGTTGAAGCCATAAAATGATCATTATTTCATTTGTTCCTTTTTCAAATAGGGAGTAGTAGCTTCCTTGGGTTTTAGCCCCTAAAATAAAGTCGAGTAGTTGCTTCCTTGGGTTGTAGCCCAAAATCAAAGTTGTAAACTATTATTTATTTCTGAGGATGGATTATGACAGCAGCTCCTAGCAGCATTTCTCATCGTGATTTTTCCCTCGTGGGGTTTTCCACGTAAATCTAGTGTTATTTGTGTTCTTATGTGGATGTGTATCTTCTTTCATGTTTTGATTAAGTAGGTGAATGCTTAAATGGTTTGAACAATTAATAATTGGGATTGAATTCTAGAACATACTGATTCACCCCCCTTCTCAATATTCCAGTGTGTTCAACAATTGGTATTAGAGCCAGGTTCCTTGATATAGCCTAACAACTAAGGTAGATCTTGCATTTGAAACACATGGAGAGTAAAGCAGTATCCAAGAAGAAGTGCTCTTAAGAAAAATGTCATACTCCAAAAGGAGGATGATGAATATGAATTTGAATTCAATAAAGAAGATTGTCCAATAGATTATGAAGGAGAGCTCATTTCTGCTCTAAATGATCTAGATGAAGAAAGAGAAAAGAATGAAGAGCTCCAATACAAATTTGAAAAATTAGAGAAGAAAATTGACAAGTTGAAAGTTCAAGTTGAAAAGAGTAAAAGAATTGAAGAGTGTCTGAATATCAAGCTCATTGACAAAACTGCCGAATGTTCCAAGCTTGAAGAGGAGATTGTTTCCCTAAGGAAAGAATTGGAAAAAGCAAAAGAACAAATTGACAGAGGACTAACGTTGAAAGGAGGTTCTGACATTCTTGATGAATTAATCAGCTCTCAAAGACCATAAAAAATAAATCTAGTCCTGGTTTTGAAAAAGGTAGAAGTCCTATAACCATTGCATCTGGAAAGACATAAGATCAATGGAAAGTCAAGACATTCGTCTAATAAAAATATCAGACTTTTAAGACATAAATGAATAAATATTCCCAAATTTTCATTAAAAAATAATTATTTAGATAGAAAACTAAATACGTTTGTTTTCTTATATATTTTCTATATATAAACATTGATTAGCCAAGTGTAACAGTTTTCAAGTAAATGAAAAAACCACCCTAAAAAATAAAAATAAAAATCACGTGCGCGAGAAAGACAATAAAATTTTATTTGATTTAAATTTCCATTGATTTATCTACCTATAAACGTATTTTAAGAATTTCTGAATTAAAATAATATTTAATTAAAATTATTGAAAAATTCCAACCGGCATAACGTAAAAGCATTTGAATTTTCTTTCTTCAAATCATATTCGTGTCGATGTTTATCTCATTCGAACATTCGTTAAAAAAGCAAGAAAAAAGCTCTTCTTACCGTTGAAGTAATTGGGTCTCTCAAATTGAAAAACATTATGAATTTATCATAAGATTTGCTAAGAGTATGGCAATTATCTCGTCTGAGAGAGTAATAAGCCCTTTTCTTTTGAACGTACATTTGGTACATTCTATTATGAAATAGTTCTGTCAATTTTTTTAGCAACTAGAAGTTTTTATACTGGGGACAGCATGGTTGTCCCTGTTGGCAAGGGAGAAGTGCAGAGGCTTAGTAGCTTCAGCTTCGGCTTAGAATTTGCATTTGGCAATGTTTGTTGAGGTAAGTTGAACCCACTTTTTAATTTGATATATTGGCATTAACATATGTCTTTATGATTTGAACCTGAGAAATTATTATGAAAGCGTCATTAGTTTATTGTTTAAGACTGTTCTAATATCATTTGATTAGTTTATATGGTAGATTACTTGCCTGTGTTACGTTAAGTATTGATTGATTTGCTCTCTATTTTAAGTAGAAGAGGGTAACTTGTATTTTTCTTTTCTTTATTTCATTCTTTTGACTAGAGTTTATGCTTATTTTGTTTAATCTTGGAACGGGTGCAAATCAAATGTTAAATTTCTCCATTGGAGAGTTAGTGGGATACAGCAATTGTACTTTTTATGGTATTCCTAATTTTCCGTTTCTTTTCAGGAGAAGAGGGAACCCTCTGTTTTTTTTGGATATCTTTTGAAATTTTCTGAGTCTTTCTATTGCTTAATCCTTGAACAGGTATAAATCGGTTTTTATATTTATTTGTGGGAATGCTTTTATGTGATTAATTTAGGTTTGGACTAATCTATTTGTCATCTTTTAAATTGAACTGTCATTTCAATTGTAGACAGGATGGTTAGATCAGCAATTTTAGAAGAAGATCAGGGCCTTTACCTTCAGCTTAGGACTTGCATTTGACCTGCTCTGTTGAGGTAAGTTGCACCTAAAGTTATATGTGATTTTACAAAATAATATGTCTTGTGAGGATTGCTATGCTAGGAAAGTTTCATTAATTCAAGGCTTATCTTTTTATCGTAGGCCTTGCATTTGGCATTGTTTATTGAGACACGTAGCACTCAGAATTAGTTGTTACTTTAAAGAATAATATTTCTTTTGGGGATTCAAATTTAGGTTATCTGAATTGAAATCTTTTAATTTGATTTTTTAATAGATTAAACTACGTATATTCTATCAAGTATTGGCTGATTTTTGGCCTGTGGTTATTTATGTTACATGCGGATGTATCACCACCCCTCAAACTGCCATCCTCATCCACTTAGGTGTTTTGGGATAGAAGAATGGCAGGGGACATCCCTTGGCCATCCCCCCAATAAGCAAATTCTGGAAACATCTAAAAAATGAATCCCCATTTTATGGAATGACGTTTATGAGATGCCTCGTCATTCCCAAGTCGTCCATCGACCGTCCTGAGGAGAGCCAAGCATCCCCTACAGCAAAGCAGCTTTTTATAATGTTTAAAAAAAAACCGTTCATAACATTAAAAAATACAGTTAAATATATCATGACAGCAGTATAACAGCAATAAAATGAATCATGACAGCAGTGATAGCGACAACTGTACTATATCAGCAATAAATATATCAAAATTCAGATCCATAGTTAATGATTTAAGTTATATACAGTTAACACTAACAACAATAATTTGAATTTGATTACATTGTTAAAGAAGTCTCAAACCTCAACATTCTTGATATGGTATAGGAGTCCAATTATTTTTGTCAGTTGAAAAAGAGATTAAAGGTGCATTGGCCATGGTCTGGTATAGTGCGCTATTGTGTGATAAGTGCAAACAAACAATTTCTTTTAGAATGTGATTGGTATGCAGGCTTTTGCAGACATCATCCAACATCATTTTAACAGCCATGTTATATCGCTGTTGTTATACTGCTACTCATCAACCTGTAGAAATTTGAGTATGTATCTCTCTATATATTTTATAATTTCATATATATAATATATTACTGTCCACCCACCATCCAAAAAGATGACTCTCACACTGCTATCCCTGAAACGCAACCCCTGTCGTCCTGCCATCACTATCTTGGGAGCATCATGGACATAGGTGATTATCTAAATTGAATTCCTTTATTTATTTTTTTGAATAGATTAAACTACATGTATTCCATTAAATATTAGCTAATTTGCTCTCTTTGTAGCAAAAGAGGGCAACCTATTTTTATTCTTTTGTTTGAATCTTATGAGTGGTTTTAGGTTTCTTATTTATCAATCCATGAATGGGGTTTGCATTAATTTTATATTTCTCAGACATAGAGCTGTCGTGGAATTTAATTCATGATTTCCCTAGTTAGCAAGCGGGGTCTATATATATTATAAAAGTGAAGTGATATTCTCTATTGTGCTTATCTTATATTAAGAATGGTTTCTGTTTTATTTCTTTTTATGTTTTTATATTACATTAGCTAGAGATTATTACATCGCTGATTCTTTCAGTATAGAATAATTATTTTCTTTTGCTTATTTCTTAATTTTTTGTTGGGTTTAGACTTATTAGTTTCAATATGCGAATATAAACATATCAGTTTATATCTCTGTTGGAGTGCTGTGGGATGAAGCTATAATATTTGTAATAGATATTCTTAATTTTCCCTTTCTTCTTAGTAAAAGAGGGCAATTTTTGTTTCAAATTTGTTTTCTTGTATCCTTTGTGTTTGGTTAAGGCATTCTATTACTCAATCGGTTAGTAATTGCAAACCAATTTCGAATGTCTGTATTCGAGTGTTAGGGGGATGAAGATATGGTTAGTTCAAACCAATTTTGTATGTCTGTATTCAAATGTTAGGGGATGAAGATATGGTTAGTTCAAACCAATTTCAAATGTCTGTATTGAAGTGTTAGGGGATGAAGATATGGTTAGTTTTATAGATATTTTGTCACAGTCACATATATGACCGATTATTAGGTGAAAAATGGAAACAAATTTGAAAGGAAGTCTAAGTTGAGCATCTATAAAAGATTCCATTACAAAAATTTTGTACAAAGAATATTTTGACATTAGATATCTACTGATTTTATTAGGTAAATATCATAATGTAAATATTTGATGTTTTTTCCTTTCCTTTTAGAAGAAGACAACTGCCCCTTGGTTACTGTTGAATTTATGTGATCAGATTGAATGCACAGAGAATTAATTCAAATCAGAAAATAACACAGTAGATACCCTGGGAAAACCCTCCACTTGAGGGAGAAAAACCCAGCAACAAAGATCCTCTTGTATATATGATAATGGCAACAATTTTCTTTACAATGAGGCCAATCACAAGGCCAATATCCAGCATCAACTCTAGATGCAATAACATATGATAATCTGCTCTTTCTTGTAATCTAATTCTGCACTTAGAGAGATTCGCAATCTGCTCTTGAAGGAATTCGCACTTGAATGAAGGAATAAGTCAAGCTTTCTTCATGGTTGTTTTCAAGGAGAGAAGTAGTCTCTTATAAATACATGGCCATAATAGACCTCACAAGGTCGGCCTCAAACATAAGTTACAATTTGAATAAGTCGGCCAAGATACAAAACAGTTACAACTCATAAATGATGTCGGCCCCAAGAAGTTAAGTAACCTTTACATGTCGGCCAAATCATGACACACAAAATAATTATACATGTCGGCCAAATCATGAGACACAAATAATAAGAGGTAAATTGAATAGCCGATGGCTACATTCAATTTAAGACTTTCTCAAGGAATGTGAGCTGGAAGGATCAACCGACGCTGTTATAACATTAACACTCCCTCTCAGCTAGGGAGAGATCTTCTAGCTGAAAATTATCTCCACATGAAGTTCATCTGCTACTGTTGCCTGCAATCAGATATAAAGAGAAATATATCACCTCAATGTGATATCAACCATCACATGGTTAAGTACTAGTGTTTATCACTTGCGTGATGGTGTCACCTCAACGTGACTTTCACCATGGCTCTCCCTGAGGGTGAAACACAAGTATAGAAAGATCATCACAGACTCTCTCACGTGATGTTGTCATGGAGTCACACACATGACATCCACCATGATGTTGTCATGGAGTCACACACATGACATCCACCATGACTCAGCTCAGAGGGTGGAAACGAGGGCTTTCACCTCAAATTCTTCCGTCACAGAAGAAGATGCAATAGTAAGTACAAGTGTTCATCACTTGCGTGATGTTGTCACCTCAAGTGACTTTCACCATGACTCTCTCAGAGGGTGAAACACAAGTACAAGATATGTCATGGAGTCGCACACATGACATCCACCATGACTCTCTCAGAGGGTGGAAACGAGGGCTTTCACCTCAAATTCTTCCGTCACAGAAGAAAGTGCATTAACAAGGGATTTCACCTCGAACTTCTCTCTAGAGAAGAACTCATTAAGCAAGGCTCACTGGTACTGAGACTCATACTCAGTCAAGGCTGGATTCTCCACCATACCAAGCTTGTCTCGAAAGTTCACGAACTTTACCCTGGCGAGAGGCTTGGTGAGAATATCTACTGTCTGCTCATCAGTGCTAATGTACCTCAACTGTACAGCCTTTCGCAGTACCATATCTCTGATATAGTGGTACTTGATCTCAACATGCTTGGTTCTGTCATGAAACATAGGATTGACAGAAAGCTTTACACAACTCTGATTATCACAATGAATAATGGTGGGCTCCATTGATTGCCCAAACAATCCTGCAAGGAGCTTACGAAGCCACACTGCTTCTCGAGTTGCCATGCAAGCTGCAATATACTCAGCCTCTGCTGTACTCAATGCTACAGAAGACTATTTCCTGCTGCACCAGGAAATCATAGCAGAACCCAAGCTGAAGCAACAGCCAGAGGTGCTCTTCCGATCTGTGACACAACCTGCCCAATCAGAATCAGTGAAACCAAGTGACTCCAAGTCTGCATCTGAAGTATACCTCAACCCATATCCAACTGTGCCACGCAAGTATCTCAGGATATGCTTAGCTACATCTTCTTCAGGTTCAGCAGACTCCCTCTGAATCTTTAAGCACATGCTTCAATCTTCCGACCTCTTCATCCAAGATTGCCTGCAACACTTTAAAAAAAGGTTTTCCAACGCACACCTCTAGTACTGAAGAGAGTTCAGAATAGTCCTCCTTTATCTCAGATCTCACTATTCTGAATAGGTTTGCGGAGCTACCAATGACAAATCCAGATGACAGTCTTGAGCAATTCTGATCTCAGCAGCTGTGCAATACGGTAATCTTCGCTTCTTCTCAGTGAGTTACAAAGCTCCCTCTTGATTCCTGCTTCAGAACTTGCAAAGAAGACTTTTGGAAGTGAACTCCCTCTAGCCACCAACTCAGTCCCATGGCTGCAAGTTGTGACTTCGTGCTTGATTATTTCTTTGGTTGGCATAACTTTCTCATAAGATACCTCAATCTTTTCATCGCTAAGCAATCTCTCATCACTTACCTGCTTCTAGCTGTTCACAAGGCATTTAGAGAGAGATTACTAACAGTTTTATGACTATCCAAAGAAATATCAAGACTAGAATCGTACAAGGTTTACTATCTCAGGTTATAGCATGAACACATAAGGAAAAAACATGAATAAATATATCAAAAAATCAGAATGAAGGTATAAAGAAACTTATCTTTAATGAATTCTGATATGTCCTGCTTCCATCTTTTGCTCCTCTTGAGAGTGCTAAACTCAGCATCAACAAAATACAGTCTGCACAACTATAGATTTCTTACATGCAGCCAGCATGTTCCATATAGGACTAGCCTTCTCAAGGCCCCATCGCAGTCCATGAACACGGAGAAAGATATCGATGTGATCATCACAATGAAATTGCATTTCACTTTTCATCTCAGAGTCACACTCAGAGATCTGTACTATGAAATGCAATGACTGGTGACATCTGCCAAAGATCTCATGCCAGTGATTACTATCACGAACTTTACCAAACATTCATGATTCAAGTAAACAATGTTAGACCTACTCAACTTAGCAGACTGAAAACATAACAAAAGAATACTTATCTTTTTAAATGTTCTGATGGATGCAAATACTTGACACAGTAAGGAACACTGCTCTTGCAGCTCAGATCAGTCCGCAACCTCCACAGCTTGAACATAGGCTCTTTCCAAGGTTAAATTTGAACAATTTATGATGTACTCTGTTTCCAGTTATCTTGATAAAAAAAATCTTTAAGTGCTCAACTTAGACACTTTTCAGGCCACTTATCTTTCCTGAAATCTGAATTGATTTGTTCTAGAATAATGACTCAAATTAGTACAGCCCATAGAGACAACAGATCTTTCTCCACAGATTCCATTTAAATTCATTTTAATATTGTCCATGCCTTCCACGACAGTAGTATCCTTAACCAATGAGAATGGAAGGAGGAGCTCTTTTTAAAAAAAAAATACGAATCAAAATATTTATTCGAACGGCATTTCACAGGAGCTATTCTAGATGAGATCAAACCCGATGAGAATGATTTGAATGATCGGGCTGGGCGCGAATCACAGTCCGTCTCCTTCTCGGCAGAGGAAGCATCGAAGGGAGGTCCTCTTTGCCTGATTATGGACGATATGCATTGATGCCTCAGATCCAATGACTGGAGCACATGAACCCGTTGCTACCCTGGCGTCACTCATTCGGCAATCTCACATTATCGGAATGTGACCATATCTACGATCTTCGATCTCTCACTTAGGGGAGGTGCGACAATCACCAATGTCGGAGGATCCATCGAGGCTCGATATTCTCTTAACCCGATATTTCCTTACTCCATCGTATCAAGATTATTGGTCTCCTGAAATCTTCCCATGACCCAACCGCACAGCTCGGTGATGAAAACTGTTGCAGAGTGTTTATCCACATAGAATGATGATTTTGCTTTACATAAAATAATGAATCACAACAAATAGATAATAGGTGGTCCAATAGCTGACGGTGACTGGCTCCAATAATACTCGCGAAATGATGAAAGAACACTCAGCCGATATGATGATACTCAGTGTTGACGAATTCATGCCAACCACACTTGGAAACACGATCCCAACATTTGCGAAGGAAATAATTGGTAGAAATCGGAAAGTCTATGCGTCCAGGCCCGATTTGGTATGTGCGATGAGAATAGACTGCAACTCCTTGCTCCAAGGATGGAACAATATTTAGACTTGATTATTAGCTCTCGTGCCCATCCTGAGATTGAGTGCAAATTCCTCACCTAAAAAAATGACGCTGCGGACGAAGGGTAACTGATGCCGACGATTCACAACTCCCAGTCTGTCATGAGGTAGGAACTAGGCACGAAGAGAGACTTGTGCCTGGCGGAACAACTCGAGAATTTATACTTAATCGAGGGTTCAGTGTCCTGAGGGTCGCTGCTCTGGATAGATGATAGCTCCACCCTTTCAGTGGCATCGCTCCTCAATCAAAATGTCGTTTGCTAAGTCTGAAAGGGTGAGAGTATCTCCAGGGATGCTGTCTTCCACTTTGACACCGGTCACCATCTTCCACACACTGCTTAGACAAGTCTGATCACGATCTTGCTTAAACCCGCTCTGATACCATGTTGAATTTATGTGATCAGATTGAATGCACAGAGAATTAATTCAAATCAGAAAATAACACAGTAGATACCCTGGGAAAACCCTCCACTTGAGGGAGAAAAACCCAGCAACAAAGATCCTCTTGTATATATGATAATGGCAACAATTTTCTTTACAATGAGGCCAATCACAAGGCCAATATCCAGCATCAACTCTAGATGCAATAACAGATGATAATCTGCTCTTTCTTGTAATCTAATTCTGCACTTAGAGAGATTCGCAATCTGCTCTTGAAGGAATTCGCACTTGAATGAAGGAATAAGTCAAGCTTTCTTCATGGTTGTTTTCAAGGAGAGAAGTAGTCTCTTATAAATACATGGCCATAATAGACCTCACAAGGTCGGCCTCAAACATAAGTTACAATTTGAATAAGTCGGCCAAGATACAAAACAGTTACAACTCATAAATGATGTCGGCCCCAAGAAGTTAAGTAACCTTTACATGTCGGCCAAATCATGACACACAAAATAATTATACATGTCGGCCAAATCATGAGACACAAATAATAAGAGGTAAATTGAATAGCCGATGGCTACATTCAATTTAAGACTTTCTCAAGGAATGTGAGCTGGAAGGATCAACCGACGCTGTTATAACATTAACAGTTACCACTAAATATTTTTTGATTCAATTCACAAAAAATCCCATCTTAATCAACCAAGCATCTTCCATCTAATTTAGAAGTGCTAACTTCATAACTTCTCCAACTACAATTATGATGACTCTATGCCACCACTCATATGCTTACATTGAAAAGTGGTAAGCTCTCAATATTAGGGTCATTCCTAGATCTGGACCTTAATTCACGAGGGTTCATTTGTGAGGATCCTGCCTTTGTATCCCTTTTGGAGGTTAGAGCCTCTATAGTTCACACACCAAATATAGAGAGAATTCATCCTCTCCTCTTGTATGAGATCTTTGATCTCGCTTTTAAATCACAACTATTCATTAAGCTTTTACTTTCAATTTAACCCAATTACAATGGAATGATATCAAACACATTTCAACAAGTGTTGATTCCATGCCAACATTAGTATATGAACACACACAAAACCACATAGGAACACTATCATTCCAACATCACGTGTTCACATAGTGATTGGCTCAACCATACATCATTTATATACAATATGGCTAACTCCTACTTGCGTCACACACACATAGGTGATTAGACTTTATAAATCTCATAGGTTCACATAGTGACTAGTTTAGGCATACATCACATATACACAAGGTGATTAATCCTCACTTACATCACATATTCATAATGTAATAACTGGTGCATGCAACACATATACACAGTGTAACTAGCTCAAGCACCTAATACATAGGCACAATGTGAATAACTTAACAACCTCACAAATACACATATTGCAACCTCACGAAGGGAAATGATTCTGACCTTATTGCAAGCATCTTTCCCTTCTGTTAATTCACTAACACATAAGTCTAACTACATCCCATTTGAAAAAGAATGTCAATGCATCTCATACTACACCATTGGTTCCATCCTTTTTCCAATCAACCTCGAGGATTAAGGTCTGGGTCTAAAAATATTTGGCAGCCTTCTAGCAAATGACAAACAAACACAAGGCCAAAAATATGGTATGATTCCTCCAAGAAAGGAAATGCCAGCCTTTAGAAACTAAAATATGCAGATTAGATGGTGTGGCCAGTTAATATGACCAAGTATAACCTCCTACAAACTTGCGATTCCAAACATAGTACCATATGCCCAACACTATATTGTATGGTTTGCATAGAATGACCAATAATAATAGTTTGACCGGCATCAAGTAATATTTGTATTCAAATTTTTTCCTTCAAACTAACTATTGCCAATAATTATAATATCCAGCAAACCAATTATTCTACGATAGGTTTAATATCAAATGTACCGCAAGCAAAGGTAAACTGCTCATAATGTTCAAGAGTTACGGATGGGAAGATATAAAGAATATAATTTATTTCCAAACTGAATATGTATTATTCCTTGAATGAATATTAAATTCATAAAACTTAGAATAACTTTGATACCAAACTTGGATATCTAAAAAATCTTCAACAGACTGTAATTTAGAAAATCATAAAACAACACTGAAATTCTAGAAAATCAACACAAACTTGAATTAGTCACCCCTATTTGGAAACTCTCTCTTAATCGGAAACATCACACAATATAATTTTTTTTATTTTTTGAATATATAAACCATAGCTGAAAAACTCGCCAAGCCTAAAAAACATGATGCGATAAAAACTCGACAACTTAAAAAATTGCTTAAATTTCATTAAAAATGCATTTTTTTTGCAAAATTCAACGATAAGATGCATCCAAGAGTCAATAAATTAGTACATAAAAGAAACAAGCTGAGTCTAGTTGTATTTGTTTGATTTGAAAGCAAATTGGGTACAAAATGGCACCCTCATTGGAATGCGCTGATACTGATGGTCTGAAACAAAATGAAAATAGCAATTTTTTTTGTAAAATTGAAAGTAAATACTACATTAATATATTTTACAAATTTACATCTTCCTCTTCCCATGTCTAGTGAAACTAGGGGAGAGATAGAACTAGACGATATTATAGATGAAGACTTGTAGGAAAACTTGGAAACTTGGACTTGGAGAGTACCTAGAAAATCAAATGAATTCAATGGGATATTGAGGGTGATGCCCCCAATGGGGTTGAGGGGCAGTGCCCCCAGCAAGGTTGAGGGGCAATGCCCCTTGTGGGGGTTTGGGGGCAACCCCCCAGTAGGGTCAAGGGGCAGCCCCTCGTGGGGTCTGGGGGCAATGCCCCCAGTGGGGTTGAAGGGTAGTGCCCCTTGTGGGGTTCAGGGGTAGTGCCCCTTGTGGGGTTCAGGGGTAGCGCCTTGGATGCGCTCCCTATTGAGGTATAGGGTGGGGTCAAGGGGCAGAGCCCCCGCCACCAATCCCAAATTAAGACCTCCAAAACCACACAAACCTTCACGGTGTACATCATTTTGCATTAACAATAAAACCAAAATTAAGACCATCAAAGCCACACAAACCTTCATGAGACACATCATTTTAGTGGCCGTGGGAGACTTTTTTTCTAAGTAGGCATGTTTTTCTATCAGACTTGCCGAGTTTTTCGTGACTACTCGCCAACAACTCAGCGAGTTTTTTGCATTTGTTTGGCGAGTTCTGATGGCGAGTAAATGGCTGGAAAACTCGAAAAGCAGAAAAACTCGCGATTTTTTTTGTAACTCATTGAGTTTTTTGTGAGTTTTTCAACTATGATATAAACACTTCACACAAACTAAAAACTGAAAATACCAAAATCTAAAATAATCCTTGCAAACACCACACAACAATTGAAAACTTTACACAATATGCAAACTTCACAAATCCCAAAAGTTGTCACATCAAGCTGAAAACTAAAAATCTAAAAATCTTTATCTGTTGGAGCAAATTGACAATTCTTGAGTAGCATTGCATTGAAAATTAGGGGGGTTTTTTTCCTTGGGAAGAGAAGAAGAATACATTCGTTCTTGAAAAATGAAATTGTTTCAAAAAGCAAGAAGACTCTTTTCAAAAACATTCCTCCTATTTATAACCTTTTTGAGAAAATAAAATAATATTATTATTTTTCTGATAGGTATCTCCTCAAAATTATAAAAATATAATAAAGTGTCATTTTTTTCTTTTTTTACACCATGGATCTAGTATCACTTAAAACACCTTTTTAAATAATTAATATAAGTCATCTTTTAATATAAAGCTATTTTTTTAATAAATTAAAATAATTATTTAATTATCTCAATAATTTTGAAAAAGGGGAGATGACACCTTATCATACTATGGGTAGCTCTTGACATCTTTCACCTCCATGCTACTAATGATAGCTAACTAAACCCTACGATATGATGGTTAGCACCTGGCATCTGTCACTTGCATCTAACAATCAACTATTTGTACATGTATCAGACATGGTTCTGACATGTAGGTTCATCTTATAGCCAATTAAATATAATCCACACATCACAAGAGCTCACAAAAACTGGTCAAATGGACCTAGATATATGTCACACAAAGTGATCCATGAACCTATACATCAGGTCCAATAGGTCTTGAGATCAAATTAATGACACACAGGGTAACACATTGAACCCACATTAGTTGGTCTCTACTCAACACATATACATAAACAATATCAACTTATAAAGTAATCAAGGCCATTCACTTCATTCAATTGTTATTCAAGAATGCAATATTTATAAGTCAAAAATTAACTCACAGTAGTGATATTAAACAATGTCCTACCTTTAAGTATACCACATTTTGTATATTACCAATCATAAAACTTATCATAGATTTATCCACCAAACAAATATAAATGCAACAAATCCAATCATATTTAGTAATACTTACTTTTAATTACCCACAATTGGCGGGGTATTCATAAGGAACTCCATCCTAAGCTTAACAAAAAAATTAGGTACATATTGAGAGCAAGTAGACCATCCTACTTAATAAGAGTTGTTCACACCATGAAATCATAATGGCTTAACTCAACATCATCATTAAATACATGTTAGCAAATTTCTCTAGTTCATTCATAGCCTGTAGTGTTCCACCACTCTGCCGATTTGTTTTCACTGAGTTATGTAGGTCTGATTTTTGGTTCTAAGTTTGTTTTTTCTTTGTTTTTGAGATTTTTTTGCAATGATGCCCAAAAGAACCACAATTGCATGCATATACACACATATATATATATACTAATCATGAAGCCCACTTGACTAAACAAGATGTTTCACCTACTAGATAAGAACTCAATGATGTTTTTACCCAAGCCAAATATTCTCATCAATTAGTAAGTATCTTGTAAGACACTAGAAGGGTTGCCTCCGGCATGAATATTTTTCATGATATTAGCTCCTTATTGACCTCTTCTAATGATGCATCACCATAACTCCTCTTCTTCTTATCCCAACAACATCCAATTCTCCCATGACCACTATTATTCCCCCTAGTATAACAATTACTTCCATCATTCCTCCTACATTTCCCATTACCTTTGTGCCTCAATATGGTTTATATCCTAATTATAATCCTTCCACCATACCTAATTGTAGTGTTGAATATAAATATATATATAATTTTCAAGGTACTAACAACTGAAATATAAATTTCTGATTTTCATTTCATAACTTGGAGCCAAAGATGCTTTCAATTCAAGACTAAACAAGCTTAAAACAGATCTGTTTAAAGAGGTAATAGTTGATGTATTACGTACCACACATATACTAGTTATACCATACATACATCTGATTTATCTCAGGTAGAAAGCTCTTACAATCACATACTAAATATATATTTTGTTCTCATACAGCTGGATGAATAGTACTTGCTACAGTAGAAACACTTAATAATCTACACACACTTGCTGCAAAGAAGATTTCTCTAGCTTCAAACTGATGGGAAAAGACTCTACTGGTAAGGGTGCCCCTTTTTGATGAAAAAGCAGCCCACTAAGAGGGGCGTTTTAATTCTTCTTGCTCAAACCCTTAGGTAGGAAGGACGGCTGGGCAGTAGATGAGAATATTTAGTCCAAAACACCCAAAATCTGTTGCAGCCTTCTTGTAACTTGAATGAAGATTGAAGCTGCTCACAATTTCTAAAAATCTGCTCAAACCCCACATGCAATCAGCTCCTTCTATCTTCCAAAGTGCAGCCAAAACTGTACAACAACTTTAAGGTGGTGTTTCACACCCTCAAGCAACTCAAATACGAAGAACCAAGCCCCCTCCAGGCTCACAAACTGCAGAAATCAGGAAACCCTAGTCTCCCTCTTCCTCCAAAGTCAAACTCACATGTCAATGAAGTCAAAATAATCAAGCATCAAAAGGGTCGAACTTTTCCTTAAACATATATGTTTTTGCATTGGAAACACTATTCATTAAAGTGAACACTATTCACTTTAAGTTATAACATTTTCACTTTATAAGTGAATAGTGTCAAATAAAATAAAGTGACCCCCTCCAAATAAAAGACACATGATCCCTAGGCAAAAAGGGTGAAATAAAAGATAATAACATTATTAATCACCTTCAACAAGCCAAACACCACAATTTACCCTGTCACTGAACTTCGGGGATCAACACTGCTGACGAATAACCCGATGACCATCACAAGTGACCCTCTATCCAGAATCATTAGCCTACGAGGGTCAGCATAATAGGCTAATCCATTGATGTACAGGCGTCTAACTAGAAGGGGACATCACAGTCTGCCCTCCCTGAAATTGCTTGTCCCCAAGCAATCTCAACTCCAGATGCTGTAAAATGTCATCACTCTCTCATGTAGCATCCTCTACCGGCAAGTCCTTCCATTTAATCAGATATTCCCTGATGACCTGTCTCCACAATTGTCTCTCTCTGACATCTAATATGGCCTCAGTTACCAGAATCAATTTCCCCTCATCATCCGGGGGTGGGAAAGTTGTGGAAGGAACAACAAGATGTCCTAATGCCTTCTTGAGGTGTGACACATGGAATACATTGTGCACCCTGCTATCTGCCGATAAATCCAACTCATAAGCCACCTTGCCCACCTGCCTGATGATCCTGAAGGGTCCATAGTACTGTGGCTTGAGTTTCTCCACACCACTCTTCTTGAGAGTAGACTGGCGATAGGACTGCAACATCAAATACACCATATCTCCAACCTCAAAAGAATGCTCAACTCTCCTTTGGTCCACATACTGCTTTTGCTAATTTTGTGCCTTTTGAATGTTCTCACGAAGAGCTCTCATAATATCTTGGTTCTCTTGTAAAAGATCCCTAGCACTGGGCACTCTACTGTGACTCAATAATAAATCAAGAAAGTTGGGCTCCTCATACCCATATAATGGCATGAATGGGGACATCTGAATCGACATGTGGTGAGTGGTATTATAATAGTACTTGCAAAGATGAATCCACTTCACCCAACCCTTTTGCTACCCTACTATATAGTTTCAGAGGTTTCATTCCACCCATTTATTTACAATCTCCGTCTGGCCATCTGTCTGCGGGTGATAGCTAGTGCTCGGAGTTAGCTTGGTCCTACAAAGCCTGAATAGTTACTGCTAGAAGTGACTCAAGAACCGACTATCCCTATTGTTGATGATGCTCCATGGTAGCCCATGCAACTTGAATACCTCACGGAAAAACAACTCTGCTACCTGTGTAGTTGAATATGTAGCTGCTATCGGAAAAAAAGTGAGCATACTTTGTGAGGCGATCAACAACTACATAGATACAGTCTCTACCCTAGGCTTTCGGCAAGCTCGTAATGAAATACATCAACAAGCATTCCCACTTCCTGTCAGGAATTGGAAGTGGTTGAAGTAACCCAGCAGGATAGGTGTGTTCTTGTTTATTTTGCTGACAAATAGGACACTCTCTGACATATCAAAGGACATCTGACTTGAGTCCTTTCCAAGTGAAACGTTCCTGAACCTGCCTATAAGTTTTGAAATACTTGGGATGTCTGGCCATGGGTGCATCATAAAAGGTCCTCAATACTGTGTTCTTCATCTCTGATCTTGGGGTCAAAAAAATCCTCCCTTTGTAAATGATAAGATCATTTACAACTGGATATCTGTTATCCTGCATTGAACCCTCAACGATGCCAGAAGCCCAAGAGTCTTTGGCATACTCTGCTATAATCAGATGTCTCCAATTCTCTGAAATCTCGACTATGGATCTCAAATGTGGTCAGCGAGATAAGGCATCAACAACAACGTTTTGAGTCCCTTTGACCTAGGCAATGTCAAAGTCGTATGATTGCAACTTACTAACCCACTTTTGTTGACGATCATTGAGATCTCGCTGCCCTAGGAAATGCCTCAAGCTATTATGATCGGTCTTAACACAAAATTTTCTGCCCACAAGGTACTGCCCGAATTTGGCCAACGCATGCATGATGGCCAACATCTCCTTGTCATAAATGCTATAGATCCTCGCTGGTCCTCTTAACTTCTGACTCTTGAAAGCTATTGGATGCTTGTCCTGCATGAGGACTGCGCCAATCCCTTCCCCCGAGGCATCACACTGAAGCTTGAAGGGTCTAGTGAAATCTGGTAATGCAAGGACAGGACAAGAAGTCATCAACTGCTTAAAATTCTCAAAACACTCCTGTGCCTCAGGAGTCCAAACGAATGCCCCTTTCTTTGTCAAGTCCGTAAGTGGTGCTACATGACGTGAACACCCACTGACAAATCGGCAGTAGAAACCACACAAGCCCAAAAATCCTCGAAGCTGAGTAAGATTCTTGGGAGTTGTCCACTCAATAATAGCTTTGACCTTGTCAAGATCCGTACGCACACCCTCTGCACTGATAATATGGCCCAAGTATAGCAACTCCGTCATACCCAGATCACATTTTGATTCCTTGGCATACAAGGACTCCCTATCAAGAATACCTAGTACTGTATCCAAATGGGCAATATGCACCTCCCAAGCCTTGTTGTATACCAATATTTCATCAAAGAAAACAAGTACGAACCTCCTCAGTTGTGACTGGAAGAACCTGTTCATACGTTCATAGGGTATCTATTCTTAATCGTCCTCTTATTCAGTACTCTGTAATCAATGCACATCTGAAGTGTACCATCCTTTTTCTTCACCATTAAGCAAAGGGAGATTTGCTAGGTCTAATGTGCCCCATAGCCAGTAGCTCCTTTATTGTCTTCTTAATTTCATCTTTCAGTCGCTTGGGGTTCCTGTAAGGGGTGATTATCACTGGCTTGACCCCCTCCTCCAACTCAATGATGTGCTCAATCCCTCGGTCTAGAGGTCTACCTGGTGGAATCTCATTGAACACCTTAGCATGTTTAATCCTCAACTCCTGTATATCTGGATGATAAATTGGGGTTTGTTGTTCCTCTTGTGATGGCATCAACATACACTCAGTGGTCCACTCAATCATGTCATGGCGCATAAGCCTCTCCATCCTCCTGAAAGACATCATCCTGAAACTGCTATCTTAGATGGATTTTAGCACGAGTCCTCCCGTCCACCTTAAATCTCATTTCCATCTCCCGAAGGTTAAGAGTAAACTCACCTATGTCATGAAGCCATTTCATCCCTAGAACCATATCAGTATCTCCCATATTCACCACATAGAAATCTGCCTTAAAGTTGTAATTATTTAGTCACATAGGAAGATCTAAAATCATTCTATCACAGTTAAGAGTGTAGCCATCCACAACCTTCACTCTTATGCCATCAAATTCTTCAATCTGAATCCCATGCCTCTCAATGAACCTTGCATCAATAAAATTATGCGCTTGTATCCAATAAGGTAACGATTTTTTTCCCAGCTAAGACCCCTCGCATCCTGAAAGAGCCCTCTTGCTGTATGCTAGTGAGACGTGCTTCTTGAAGCTTTAATTCCTCCTCCGTTTCAACTTCATTTTCAACCTCAATTTCAGATTTTTCTACCTCGGATTCCTCATGCTTAGTTTGCTAGTCTGATTTTTCAAATTCGGAATCCTCACAGAATGCTCACATTATTCGGTTAGCCTTGCCCTTAGGCCTCAAAGGACAGTCGTGGTTTGCATCATAGGGCCCTTTGCAATAGAAACACAACTTTTTCTTTCGCAAATCATTGATCATTTCTTGGTCCAATGGGGCTGCTGATTTCCCTTTTGAATCTGATTTTTCCTTCTTCCTAGTGAGTGAATTGCTGTCCCTGTATGAAGATGATGCTTTAGATGAGAACTTACTTTGTGGGACTGCAAGTTCCATGTTTCTCGCTTTTCTCATAGCCTCCTGTAGGGTTGGGGGATCAAAAGCTTTGCTCCAACCTCTCAATGGTTCCAAAAGACCTTCGATAAATAACACCACCAATCTTCTTTTAGATATGTTGGGAACCATAATTGACAACCGCTGAAAATCACCTATATATCCCTCCAAATTCCCAACGTGCTTGAGTTGAGCTAGGTCTCTAAAATATGTTTCCGGATCTTTCTTATCAAAGCATTCAATCAACCTGTCAACGAACTCTTGGTAAGAGGTGATGAGTTTATGTTGCAACATGACCATCCCATGATACCACCAATCATGAGCTACTCCCTCTGTGATGAGCCCAACTAGCTCCTCTTCAAACCCCTGTTGTTTTGATTATATTTTTGTGTTTTTTTAGTTTTTTAAGAAAGTTTCTAGAGAGAAATAGAAGGGGTGCAGCATATAAAAGCTCATAAAACCAGAAACTGAGCTAATATTGACCAAGTTTAAATGCAGATAGTATTAAATAACCATTACAATAAGATTGCATATGATAGACATACCTGAAATGCTCCAGATTATTTAATTAAAAAAATATTCCAGTTTGTCAGCCAAGAATGATGTAAACTGATGAAATCTAGTGTAGAAGGCTACAAAATGGAATCCTTAGCCTGAAAATTGAAGCAAATGCACTGTAGAAGCTAGACGCCAAAGGAAAAGATGAGAAACCCTCAAGGAAGAAGGCGTTTCTCCCAAAAAACTTCAAACACCCTTTATTTAACAACACACACTTCAAAAAGAAACCACGTCCTTAGCAAGTAAAGTATGACCATGGAGCTGAAATGTTCACTAGATGAAGATAGGCGCCAGTCTCTCAAACCCTCCTGTATTTTATTGAAGAATACTACTGAATATGCACAAAAAATCCTGTTTAAAGCACCGTAGAACTCTTGAATTGAAGCTCCTGTTGTTGCAATCATTCAACTGATCTTTCATAGTCTCATAGTCACAGATCTGTGAAGAATTGTCGCTCTCCAGAGATAAAATATTCTGAAACCCTTGTCTCAGAGAAAACCAAGCTCAAGCCAAAGCCAAGAGAAAATATCAAATAATCAAAAGTGAGTTCGATTTTTCCTTGGCTTGCATATAAAGCCAAAAAGGCATGCACTCCAAGAGAATGACGTGATTTTTCCTCTTTAAAATACATTTAAAATGTATTTTCACCTTTTCAATAGTCATTCACTTAAATTTATGAGCGCTCCTTTTATAAAGTGTTTTATTTTTCACTTAAATAAATTTAAGTGAAAACTTTATTATAAAGTCAAGTCAACTTTATAATATTCCGTCAAATAAAGTTAAAACACTTTAATTCCACTAAAATATTAATATTTTGCTCATAACATATCGTATTGACGTGCGGTCAAAAGCTGTTAATCATTGAATTGCCAAGGCATGCTGTGAACCAATCACTGAACTCGAAGGATGGAAACAACAAAACCCACCAAATAAGGCCACTGACCCTCTAACCAAAACCTGTTAGCCTACAAGGGTCCAAGAGATAGGCTAACTCAACTGCTCTTAAGAACTGACTAGAGCGGGGACATCACACCCTCCAAGTGTAAGGTGGCATACTTAATTGCGTCCTCCTCTGCCATAGGTCAAAGAGTCAAGAACGTATCCAGTTTGTGAACCCACACCTGAGCTATGGTCTTACCACTACCATCGAATGTAGGCAATGTAAGTTTGCTAGTGGCATGTTTCAGGTCTCTGTTTTGATTCCGAGACCTCCTATCTTGCCTTGATTTGTAGTGCTCTCTCCTTTGACTTACAAATCTGTCAAAGCTCATGCGTTCCCTAACCTGTGGTGTTAACAATTCCCATTCGTCATTAGCTGCCATGAGAGTATTTGCAAATATTTCCTCTCCCTCTTCTTTTGCATTACCCTCTTCTGATTCATCCCTCAAAAAGGTAGGACATGTAGGTCTATCTGCAGTTTGTGAAGGAGCACGATGTGCCCTAGGTGTCCCAGCCACACTCCTGTTATCCTCTGCAACCCTGTTATGTTGTATCTGTGGGACAAACTGCTGCATTGTTGCTATAAAACCTTCGAAAGCTTGAGTCATCCACTCAAAAAGATCTCTACTATCTCTATCCTCATTGTTTTCCACATTTCTTCTTTCATTTCTTGGTGGACCTTCTTCTTCCTTGTCACCCATTTCTGCTACTGGTATATCTTCAAACGGGTTATCCTCTTGCCAATTGTCTACTTGCTTTGCCCTTCTGCGAGTGTAGTACCTATAATGACTTCTCATGTGAAACTTTCACCCTCTAGGATGGCATGATCAAGGCTCTGATACCACTGTAGTGTTCCACCACTTTGCTGATTTGTTTTCACTGAGTTTTGTTTCTAAGTTTGTTTTTTCTTTGTTTTTGAGATTTTTTTGCAATGATGCCCAAAAGAACCACAATTGCATGCATATACACCTATATATATATATATATATATAATTTTCAAGGTACTAACAACTGGAATATAAATTTCTGATTTTCATTTCATAACTTGGAGCCAAAGATGCTTTCAATTCAAGACTAAACAAGCTTAAAATAGATCTGTTTAAGGAGGTAATAGTTAATGTATTATGTACCACACATATACTAGTTATACCATACATACATCTGATTTATCTCAGGTAGAAAGCTTTTACAATCACATAATATATATTTTGTTCTCATACAGCTGGATGAGTAGTACTTGCTACAGTAGAAACCCTTAATAATTTGCACACACTTGCTGCAAAGAAGATTTCTCTAGCTTCAAACTGATGGGAAAAGACTCTACTGGTAAGGGTGCCCCTTTTTGATGAAAAAGCAGCCCACTAAGAGGGGCGTTTTAATTCTTCTTGCTCAAACCCTCATGTAGGAAGGACGGCTGGGCGGTAGATGAGAATATTCAGTCCAAAACACCCAAAATCTGTTGCAGCCTTCTTGTAACTTGAATGAAGATTGAAGCTGCTCACAATTTCTAAAAATCTGCTCAAACCCCACATGCAATCAGCTCCTTCTATCTTCCAAAGTGCAGCCAAAACTATACAACAACTTTAAGGTGGTGTTTCACACCCTCAAGCAGCTCAAATACGAAGAACCAAGCCCCCTCCAAGCTCACAAACTGCAGAAATCAAGAAACCCTAGTCTCCCTCTTCCTCCAAAGCCAAACTCACATGTCAATGAAGTCAAAATAATCAAGCATCAAAAGGGTCGAACTTTTTCCTTCAAGATATATGTTTTTGCATTGGAAACACTATTCATTAAAGTGAACACTATTCACTTTAAGTTATAACATTTTCACTTTATAAGTGAATAGTGTCAAATAAATAAAAGTGATCCCCTCCAAATAAAAGACACATGGTCCCTAGGCAAAAAAGGTGAAATAGAAGATAATAACATTATTAATCACCTTCAACAAGCCAAACACCACAATTTACCCTGTCATTGAACTTCGGGGATCAACACTGCTGACGAATAACCCGATGACCATCACAAGTGACCCTCTATCCAGAATCATTAGCCTACGAGGGTCAGCATAATAGGCTAATCCATTGATGTATAGGTGTCTAACTAGAAGGGGACATCACATAACCATTCAAGGTTAAGTTCATCATGCTTATCTCTCTTAGAAGGATAGTGGCAAGGTTGAGTAGTGTCTAGTGGCAAGGTTGACCTTCCTATACTTATCATTGTATTTCTCACACAAGCTCTAATTATTTTGGTTCAAATATGTTTTGGGGCATTCTGACACATGCTCTAATTATTTTGGCTCAAATATGTTTTGAGGCATTCGCACGCATTCATGTCAAGACAGACCATCATGATTGTGATTATAAAAGTTCATCCTAGATTGGAGCATATTTTGGAAATCGAAATACCATAACCTTAGAGTAGGTAAGCTTGATAATGATGGATTACTTTCCATTGGATCAAACCTATAAAGAGGGTACCTATCAATTTAGAAAGGTAGGTTCATAGCCATCTGATGCATAATTCAACCTCTAGCTGGAGCATACTAAAGAAGGAGAAATAATTAAGTTTAGGAACAACTCCAAACCTTGGAGTTATCCCCTAAATCTCCCCTATAGGCTTGGGTCATATAGGCATCCTTTGCCCAAGGACTACCTACAAACTTGATTCCAATTTGAATTGAAGTCCCATGTAGTTCTCCTCACCTCAATTTCTCTAGGAACATAAACAAATTCCTACAGCCAAAGTTTCATAACCACTCATGTAACCTTACTCATTGGAGTGAAATGGAAATAACACTTTAGTAGGAGAACCATAGAAGGGTTTAATACCAAACAATATAACAAATCACTATTTACCAATACTCATCTTAAAACAAAGCCATATCTCACAAGTTTTGTTGATTAGTATTGCACACTGAAACGAGGTTCACTTAATGATTCCATCAATTAATAATGTCTTAACAGTAGGTGGGGAAACCCAATTAAGTTCACTCTTAGCAAATTAATATGAAGGATCTTCAAGGACACCAATATCTCAAATTTAGTCCTCTCCACCATTATGATTTAGACGTACAAGGACCCTTGTTGGTTCATCCCATTAAACTTTAAAGCATAGGCTAGGTTAATTATTTATCAACAAGAAACAACCATATTGTGACCGATTCATAAAATTCCCTAAAAAAAGCTATCTAATACTACATTCATCTTTCTAATAAATCTTTAATAATCAAGATCAATAATGATATACAATAATTGTAACTTTAGAGAAAATGCTCTCATAACAAGTCCCTACTCATAACCTCAATGGTATTCATACAAATGTTGTTCATACAACTAGGGTCAACCGGTGTTGGCTTAGTAGTGCCATCCGTAATTAACCATAACCTATTTACATCCATAGGATGTATGGAAAACATACTTAACCCAAACTAATAATAACATTATCCCATATACAAGAATATAGAGCATATATATCAACTTAGAAGGTGTGTTAATATTAGTCTATACCGCCATATGATATGGGGTAGTATCATTCATCCTAACATATCATAGTGCTGAGATCTATTATCATTGTAACAACCTATCCAGTCTACGGTTTTAAAAATTCAACCATCTATCAGTTTCAGCCGAAAAACAACTAACTTGTTTTCATTCTAGGGTTTCCAAATCATTTCAACTATTCATTTTAAATTTCCAACTAACTTCTAAGTTTTCAGTTTCAGCTGAAAAGTAACATCTAACTGTTTCCATCATCCGTCTCACAAAAGATTAAAACTAAATAACTGTCAAACTAGGGTTCCCATTTAACCAATATATAAACTAAGGAAAGGAAATAACTTCTCTTTATTCATTAACTAATTTCAGATCTTTCATTTCAGCTGAATGATACAAGTAACTGTCTAACTAATTAACTGCAAATTCTTACAACGTACATTTAACATATAAGAATATCATTCATTGCATAAATGAAAGTAAGCTTAAATAGCATTGCATGTACCTGGATTTACGAGTGAGGAAGAAATACATTTGACATCATCATCTTGTTATTATACTTGGCTTCTTTAGCGATGAGGGAAAGAGAATTATCATCAGGGGCATTACCGCCCAACCAAGACCTACTGGTCTCCTGAGTTTCTTCAATTGAAGAACCCGCCCTTCACGAGGGTAATCAACATGGATCAAATTATCATCATGTCTCTGAGCCTGGTGCCATGGTCCTATACCACTAGTCGATCCCTCCTCTGTAGGTACCCCCTAACTAGAAGGATCATTCTGACCAGAAGTATATCTGGATCATGATAGCTGACATTTGCCTAACTGGCATCATACCTTGGCCAAGGATTTTGATATTATTGGCACTCCTGTGCCGATGTCTCTAGCACTTTTGTGCCGACATCTCTGGCACTCCTGTGCCATCAGCTTTCTCACCCTTGCTTGACATGTTAATATTTAGATTAGGGTTTAATCTTACATCATCTGGTATGGTTATCATTTTTCTCTTAGTTCGAGGATAAATCTTAACCATGGGGTTTTATATTTCCAAGACTCAATTTAAAACACTTATTCAGTTTAAGATATAATCTGTTCAGATTCAAAGGAAAGAATAGATTATGACAATCCCTTTAAAATACTCGATAACAGTATAGTTTTCAGGCAGTTCAAGCACATACGAAAGAAGTAACCCTGCCCGGAGGTTAATAATATTACAGAGATGAGAAGGAGAATAAAAGACTCAAAATAATATTTCCTTCCAGGAAATCCTAAGTTGTATTTTCTTACAACAAGGAAGAAACTCCTAATCTATTATCCGCTCAAGTTATTGTTAGTTCAAGGTCTAATTCCCAAGGTCCAAGGTCCAGTTTGATTATCAACACGTCTTAGCTCAGGGTTAAATCCTAACCATAAAAATTATACCAATAAAAAGAGTGATTGATACATCAATGAGGAAAAGACACTATTCAAACTAAAGGTTTTAGAACAAAGGAAAGAGAGATTTTTCGATATAGTCAGGTCAGTTTAACAGAGGTGATAAAAAATAATAACTTGTTTGGCATTCGAATTTATTATAAAGGTGACTGAGTAAATTAAAACTCAAGATTTAGCAAATAAATATGATATGATTCCTTTACAAGAGTTCCCTGACTTCAGTCCTATTCAAAGACTTTAAAAGAAAGGAAATAAATAATTCTTTAATGTAAACTTTATCAAAGCAAGGAGTCTTATCATGCCTGAAATTGCCGATCAGAAACTCGAAGGAATTTTTGATTCCATTCTTCTAAGATGTAATCGAAGGAAGAGATCACAGGAGTCCCATCGTGAGAATTTCCCAATAATTTGATTGAGGAATTATGTACAGGGGCAGATGAATAAACCAAAAGGGAGTAAGACCAGCTTAACGTTTTGCAATAACAAGAATGTCGCTTTCCCCAAGGAAAAGAAACATGAGAACCCTGCGCTTGCAAGGGTGAAAGGCGAGAGAGCCCAAGGTTAATGGTCTTTTTCCTAAAAAGAGTTTTTTCCCAAAAGAAAACTCCCGCCAAGATTACAAAGCCATGACTGCCTAGCTTCTTCTTCTTGGCTGTTTCCACCAGATATTCGGAAGAGCGATGATGAGAAGAATGACCTTTCAATTTCCGAAGACTCTCTTATATTTATGTTTTTTTTTTTTATTTCAAGGCCTTTCTATTAATTTCACATTTGATTGGTGGCCTTAGTTTTATATCCATGATTATTAATTTAATAGCCATTGCATAAACTTATATAATTGTTTCGCTCCATTCTCAAGAGAGTATTTATTAATAAATATCTTAATTATATCAATAACTTTAATTTATTATTTTATAACCATTGCAAATTCCTTAAAAATAATTAAAGATTAATATGTTTATATTTAAATTAACTTATAGAGTAATTAAATTCTTTATATTATTTATGGCCAAGTTACGATTTAGATATTTTTCTTACACCGGCTCGAGGTAGACAATAAAATTGATCCATTGTTAACCATGTCCTCTCCCTGATGATATTTCCCTTTCTCTCGTGGCGTCGGCAATCCTGCATCCACTGACAAGGATTATGGTTAGATCGTTCTCAAAGGCTAAATAATATGTATTTAAATTAATCTCATGATCTCATTCAACTTCACGTGTACAATAAATTCACTTGTAAAATAAAGAGATCGTTAACATTACAGTTACGATAAAATGAACAACTATTGCCTTCTCAATGTCATTTTCACATGAAAGTAGTTGTTTGCAACTAACTTTGCATTCAAAATACATAACCAACATATAGTCTCAATGCGAGGGATGTGACAATCATCACCAAGAAACTCAAGCTTCACATGGTTATACCACATCCAACCATATAAACATATCCCTACCAATATTTAGTTTGAAAATTTTGCAATATATTGAGTGATGTGAAAGCCTCATAAAAGTTTCATAGGTATACGATCCATTTTCTATTTCGTGGTTTTCTTTTCTATTTGCTTCTTCAAAGTTCTCTATTGATATTTGATAATGATATGTTCCTTGTTTAATTTCTCTCTGAATGTTGATCTTCTTTGAACTTGATATTTAGCAAATAAAAATTATGACCATGAAGAACAGACTTGACACCTTTCACTTGGCATTACATTCTTAGTATCTTTGCAATCTGTTATTTCATTTCAAAAGTATTCTTCAATTTAATCACATGACTTATTCAGGCTCTAGACAACAATGGTCACTGGAGGAGCTCGCAAGACAATGGCCAGACACTAAATCAACATTATTGTATGATGAATGTCAATGCCTTGTTTCAAAGCTCTAGCTAAATCTATCACCTATACATTGTGAAAGACTGCATGGTGTGAAACGTACAATTGATTCATTGTAATTCAGCTTCAAAGACTCAAGATTCAATATACATGTTTGATCACCATGGTTGACATGTTCAAAACCTGATGCAAATTGTTTTCCAAAACTTTAAAACTCTTATATAGTTTTCCAATGCTTCAGAAAAAAAAAAAAAAAAGAGCACATTTGGAAAAAATATTCTCTTAAAAGGATTGCATTGCCAAGGGAGGAAACAACCAAACTTGTCATCCATTGTGAAAAGTCTGTCAGCTCAAATGTATGAAACCAGGATGAATGCCGCTTATTCTTTCATTACTAGTTTGCTAAAGTAACAAGAAAAAGAAAGTGAAACCATCAATAAGAGTAAAATCTTCAAATCCTTGCTCATTTGCTTTCCACTCTACCCAGATCTTGAGGTAAAAGTACATAAACATGTTTGTAAGTTGCATGAGATTGACATACTTTGGAGAGATTTAACATCATCTAAATTTGATAAGAAGGCAGTTTGATGATACACAAACAAGGGAGCAAAATATTTTTTCATATAGGATTTCCAAAGCCCCGAACAACAATGAAATGCCCTAGATAGACATTTTAGTGGAAGCAATATATTAAACATATATTGGTCAAACAAGAAAACAACCCAACAGTTAAAAAATAAATGCTTACCAGACTATTTGCTGTTGTAGAATGTCTCCGTGTCTCTGTTTATTAATGCCCTATTTTCCTTATTTTATCCTGCACATTTCTCACATTCAGACCAGCATCTGCTCATATTTTTTTGGCTAAAGCACCTAGAAGACTATGTCATATATATATGGCTGAGTGGTCCTTTCAAACTCACAATTGATTTTAAGAACTTTTCCTGTAATCCCTTCCTTCCTTGAAATATCTCTATTTCTCTCTTACCGAGTCTTCATGCCAATTGCCAAGTAAGTTTTTCATGCAATCTATAATAAATGCAATAAAAAGGGCTTATGCTTACAAGAAGCCATGTGACTCAAGATAGCAGTTAAAATACCTTCAGCCCCCTATGTGTGCTTTTACCATTCCTCCTCCATGTCTACCAGGCAGTGCCCAATAATCCTTTGATGAAATTTCTCTATCCTTTACTGGATGTCCATACTTTGCACCTACCTGTCACTTCTAGTGGAGCTGTTGCAAATGGATGCCATACCCCTGCCATGACGCCCATACCTGCACCATTAGTTCTGTCCCTTCCATCCCTTTTTCTCGAAAGGGATTTTAATTTATTTATTTTTTCACGTAACGTCCTTCACGTAACTTCTAGCAGGTATGTGGGCCTACCACGAGTGATGTGACTAGAGGGTAGACTTCGTTTTCTAAAATCTTCTAAATTGGGTTTAGGATTTCTTTTTCCCAATCCTAGAATGGCTGTGGATCCATTTATGTTTCTGAGTTGGATCTCTGGATGAAGGTACTATTATAAATATTTTGACTGGGCCATGTAGATGTTATAGGCCATTGTGCAACAGATACAAATTAATAAAATGTATTCTTTGTCTTTATCACTGTGAAACACATTGTTGGCAGAACTGTTTTCAAAGGATAGTATTCCTATATGGTACTTTTTTTTCTTGCCTCTGGTTTTGTGATTTGAAAGTTGCTGGTTGAAAGAGGTCATTTAATTTTTTATTGTTAATTTGTTTGAACTATATATGATTTCATGATATTTAAGTTTGAACAATGAAATGAAAGAGGTTAGTCTTTGTACCATCCAATTTGGGCTTTTAATCTTGTCCATGATCCTACAATTTTAATGGTTTTATGGAAGTCACTTGTAAATTTAGAGGATAGGTTAATCCTTTATTTTCAGCAAAAGAGGGCAATCTCTATTTCTTTTTTCCCTTGTTTGAAACCTTCTAAGATAATTATATAGGATTTCAATTGCTCATTCAACAATAGCTCTATACATTTTCTATATTTCTCTACTTGATTGCTGATGGGATGAAGACATAATTAATTTTAATTAGATATTTTGTTTGAGTTACAGTTATGATGATTTATGTCAAACAAAACAAAACAAAACGATCTTATATCTTTACCATTGTTAAAAAGTCTCTTTTACAAAAATTATGTGCAAAGGAACTTTAACATTTGCTAAATATTCGCTCTTTTACCCTTTCTTACATCAACAGTTAAGGGAAAAGGCTTTCTCTTGAAGCGTCTAAGTTGAATTTAAACTTTTTATTGTTCAATCCATAAATGGTTTATAAACAATTTTACATTTCTCAGTTGAAGTGCTGGTGGGATGAATATATGATTAATTTTATAGTCATTTTCTCAGATATGTAGGTTGTACTTTACCATGCAACAAATTAAAAACAGAGCAAACTGATTTTCTGTCTTTACTACTGTTAACAACTCTTTTACAAAAACTCTGAAAATGATAGTTTAGTAATAGGAATCTATTTATTTTATTTGGTGGATAGAAATACTTGCTTTCCATTGGCTGATCTACCTTTTCCTTTCAGCAAAAGGAGAGTGACTTTTATTTTTTCTTCCTTATTAAATCTTTTGATTTGATTTTAAGAATTTTCTTTCTCAATATATTATTTGTTTCCTTGGCTAATTGTCTGTGTGCGTGTGTGCATGTGTGTGCGTGTGTGCATGTGTGTGCGTGTGTGTGTGTGGTTCATATGAAATTATTTTTTTTTAACTTGGTAAATCTTGGGTAAGGTCAGTCACCTCTAACACAGTATAGGGTATGTTTGGACTGCATTCTTTAGGTTCATAAACACTGGTCATTCTGGAATTCGTCCTATAGTCATTACACTGTAACCTCTCCACATGCCTGGTGGCTTTATGAGCCACAATATTATAAATTTACAAGTGGCCCTTAATACCAACACACTACAACCCCTTAAAATGTTTATATTTTATTTAGGTTCTGAACTAAATTTACCTTAGATGGGTTAGATCTGATAGTATTTGAGCCCAAGATGTTGCCATAATTCAATCAAATTAAAAGAACCACCAGACATTAAAGAACAAAACCTCTTTTCTTTATTTGAACCTTAATGTATAGATTTAATACCAAATTACAAGGTTTTGATAATTTTCATCTCTTTAGATTATGTAGGAATCACAAACAAGAGCTTTATGATTGCATTTTCTGTTGTCAAACATTCAAGGTTCTGTGCCACCAATTGTGAATAGGCAGTTGTTTAGTATACAGAATAAGAAATTACTTTTCTCTGCCCAGTACCCTGAGGGAAGAAACATTTCTTTGTTTCTCATTTTATTATTTCTGGTCTTATAATCAATTCACATCCAAACTAATTTTTAGATTAGGTTTTAACTTTTTATCTATCTGTCCACCCTTACACGAGCAATAATAATTTGCAAACACCACTGTTATATCAGTAACGTGGATTTATCTACCCATTATGTATGAAGCTTCTTTAGCTTTCTATCATTTGTCACTAGACTGCAATAATCCATGTCATATTTTAATTGACTGTCTATGAGGAATCGAAATTGAAGCAACATATGGAAGGTCAACTACTACAACATTTAGTCATTGGAGTTGTCGATGATAATAACATGCCACAATTTGAAATATACCAGGCCTATTGCTTCAGATAAGAATGGGTTAATATTACCATTTTAGGGTTGTCTTGTGAAGTTAACATAGCATAATGACTATTAAATTTTTTCTATGTTGCCTTGTGAAGGACCAAGAATGGTTGTATTTACAGACATGGGTTAATATTATCATTTTAGGATTATCTTGTGAAGTTAACATTAGCATTGTGACTATTACATTTTTTCTATGTTGCCTTGTGAAGGACCAAGGATGGTTGTATTTACAGACATACAGTCCAGATTGAAGTCATTAATTAATCAGCCTTGTTCCCCTAAGAGATTGGAGCTGGTGCAAATCAAATAAATAAAGCTTCTTGGAATGGGTTTCAAGTAAATGTTTTCTGCTTAAATGGTTAGTATTTGAGAAGTTAGTCTTCACCTGTAGTTTTTAGCATTTGGAGATAGATTAGAACCATCGAGATTATTTTTATTTCTCTATGATAGATACAAATATGATGTGAATTTTAATTGTGAGTATTGTGGGATACAAATTTGCCAAACAGAATAATAAGTAAAATATGGTGAACATGTTTTATAAATAGTTTCTAGCAAGTTTTAATGCATGTCCTGTTATATTTTCTTGGAAATTCTCTTTCAAAGAACTTAGGATATTTATCTTTGAAATCTTAGAAAATTGAAATGTTTTTATGGTTTATCTTCAATGGTGTGCCATGATTTTGGTGTAGAATTTAGCATTTCTTCTTTAGATTGCTCAAGATTGCTACCAAAAGGACAAAGAAATGCAGGAAGCTATAATCCTATTGGTTCAGTCTAGATTAAAATTAATACAAAATTATGAGTTTATTCGAACAAACAAATAATTTATATAGTTTTAAGTGACAAATCATGTGTAGTTTTCACCATTCCTCTAAGAAATGTCTCTCTGATTTACTTAATTATTTAAAGTCTTTAAATTTTACACGTTCTCATATTTGAAGCCTGAAGCACACAAAATGGCTTAACCATGTTTTATTTTATAGAAATTAGGATAATCATATAGGGATAAACTATATGGTTTAACTTTACTTGCATATATACATATATACATATATACATACATATGTATATAGATTTATACATATATGTGTATATATATTCATACATACATACATACATATATATAGTATTGAACATATAAAAAAATATTTATTTTATTTGTTAGGAAATATAAATCCTACCACAGAACTTTTGCTCAAGTCGTAATCACGTTGCACTGTTGCTGCCCACAGTTATTTTCATCATTATTGCTGATATTACTGTAAAGCTATTATCACCAATTTTGGACCTTATAATAAGGCAGGGCAGCAGCTTGGCAACAAAGAAATAACAGTAGATTCTATAGTAGGAAGCAAAGCAGCAAGGTCAATATGGACAAATAGGGGTGAAGACTTAGCTTTGAGTCTTACGTGCCAAAATAAATAGCAATTAAGCCTACCCAGGTTTTCCTAAGCTTAGTTTGTTGGAATTGTAGAGGTTACCCTTGGAGGTGGGGGCTTAGGTTAGGGCCTATTATAAAAGGTAGAGACATAATTTGTCTCATGGAGACCCATGAACACGAAGGCTGCAAGACTCCTATGTTTGAAGGTTACATGAAGTTGGTTGCTTGGAACAAGGCAGCAGGGAATGGCAAAGGGTACGGTGGAATAATGGCCTTAGTGAAAGAAAAAGAAGGGCATATCATTTAGCTAGAAAGAGAAGATTCAAATAAGTAGAATGTTCGGTGTGAACTTTCAGAAAATGAAAGTCCCATTAGAATTGCAGCATGTTATTTTGCTTTGCACTACGCCTTTTGGCCTAATCTTAGGCCCTGACTCACCCTCCGTGGACGAACCTTGCGAAGGAATCCTTAGGTTTTCGGGGCATTGGATTCTCACCAATGTTTGCATTACTCAAGCCGACATTCTCCCTTCCGCTTCGTCCACATCTACTCACATAGACACTTCCCTCTGAGGCAGAACACTCCCCTACCGATGTATCTTTTATTACATCCCACAGCTTCGGCAGATCACTTAGTCCCGATCATCTTTGGTGCAAGAGTGCTTGAGCAGTAAGCTCTTACGCACTCTTTCAAGGATCACTGCTTCTAGGCGAACCTCTTGGCTGTCTTTGCACTCCTACCTCCTTCATCACTCAGTGGTCATTTAGGGGCCTTAGCTGGTGATTTGGGCTGTTTCCCTCTCAATGATGAAGCTTATCCGGCATCGTCTCACTGGCTGACCCTTATTTATCTCTAGTATTCAGAGTTTGTCTCCATTTGGTATCGCTCACGCAGCCCGCACCAAAACAGTGCTTTACCCCTAGAAGATCCAGTCAACTGTTGCGCCTCAACACACTTTGGGGAGAACCAGCTAGCTTTGGGTTCGAGTGGCATTTCACCCCTAACCACAACTTGAGAATTCGGTAGTTCGTTTGAATTCACTAAAAAGAATTGTACATAAAGCAAAGCCCGTTCTATAGGAAGAACACTAAGAAGCAATTCCCATTTCGGGCCCATGCTTTCTAAGAAAAGATGCAATAAAAACTGATTGAACATTCTTTTATCACCATAAGCGATTTCCCTTTCTATCCTTGTGTTTAGAGACGCTGGGGCCAGGATAATTTCATCATAAAAAATTTCATTAGAGTAACCCTGTCCAGGCTTAGTTATTGATAGAGTAAATTGATCCGTTATTTTAAGAAGAAAGTTTATCAATCGGAAATCATCATTTAATCTTAATTGTTCTTTATTTTGATCACAGGATGAAGATCTTGAAAAATTCTGATTCATAAATCGAATACAATTTAATTGATTCATAATTGAAGCGTTTTTGGTCATTACCCGTTTAGTAAACGTCCCCCCGTGTAGAAGGAAAGCTCCCATTGAAGCATTTAACCCGACGCCTATTGTAGATACATCCCCTGTTACGTATTGCATAGTATCATAAACACTGACTCCCTGTACCATTCCTCCACCTCGACAATGAATAAAGAAAATAAAATCCTTTGTTGGATCTTCTTGATTTAAATAAATCATACTTTTCATGATTTGATCCGCAGGTCTCTGCAAATTTCAAAAACTTACAAAGATGATGGTCTAGACAACAAGGATCCTTATGCAGCCTTTAGAAAAGATATTGCAGTGTATTCTCAGGATGGAGAAGCCCTTTTAGTGGGAGATTTTAATGCCAAGACTGCTAATGAGCAAGCTAGCATCCTCTATTGTAAAGAGGATCGCAATCCTATTTGGCTTACGGAAGAAAGAAATCATCAATGATCAAGATATTTAGAAGACAACAAGGATAGTAACCATTTGGGGGAAGAATAACTTACTTTATGTGGCGCCTTTGACTTAATTATTTGCAATGCTTTGGATAGATGGAAGAAGTATAGAAATTTTACCTCAAATACCTACAATGGAGCAAATGTTGTTGATTATGTAACTTGCTCACAAAGCTTGATTGAAAGGATAGAACTAGTTATGATTAGTGAACATATGCGGGATTTAAAATCAGACCATATACCAATTTACTTAAGTCATTCTTGAGCATAAAAGAGGCAGCATGGGAGGAAAACTCAGTGTCTTAGGCAGCCACCTTCAAAGGGAAGAATTCTTTTGACTCAAGATAATTGCTTTACCTTCGAGGTAACTCTAGAAAGGCTAATTAAGAAGGAGAAAATTCGATTTCAAGGCCTCAATAGTCATGAGTTAAAAAAATTTAATTGAAGGTGCACTTGAGGAGTGCAAAAGAGAAAACAATAAGACATAAAAAACAAATTGCTTTCTGGTTAATGTTTGGTTTGATGAAGAATGCGAAATTGCAAGGATAACTCTAAAAGAGCCAAATAAGAAAAAGACAGATTTTAAGTTGCATAAGCAGATTTCAAGAAAAAATAAATCTTATTTCATGTACTGTAATAATACCCCCTAATTTTGTTTTTCCTGGTCTTTTGGCAATAGAACAATAACTAACTTGCAAATTGAAGCACACTGGTGGTATTAAAGTCTGATATAAATTATCAATACACACATTACTGCTATTCAATTTTTTACAAGATGACCACCCACATAGTGGTGCCAATACATGAATTAAGCATTCACATGGAGTACCAACATGAAACCAACACAAATACCTTGGGAACAGTAAAGAAATTGTCTATAGCAGGTCTGATAATGAACCTTTGACTCGCTGTTACAGGGAGAACAACCAAGAAGATTTCCCAACAAGCCTCCCAAGTGGATATCAATACACTCTCAAGTGACAGAGATGAGAACACACCAAAACTTCAACCCCAAACACCCTCCAAACTTCCCAGACAGTGGTGAACAGCTCTGCAACATTGTTCTGACAGGTAGCAGCACTGTTAATGACTGTTACAAGTCTAAACAATGAGGTGAAGCCTTCAATAATGCTCTCAATAACACACCAATGTCACTTCCAATGATCACCAAACACTCAGCACAACCGAACACTATTAAATCAAGTTCAACCTCAGAAAGCAAGAAGATAGTGAGTTACAGGTCTGCTAAGAACTGACACACAGTTGCAGGTCTGAATGCCTTCATTACAAGGATTGGTGGCCATGAAAATCCATCAAATCCTCCTCCTTTCACACATATAATACCTCCCAATGACCCATATTGATCATAAATTTTATTATATGAAGTTGAGGTTGATCATTTGCCCAATGAGTCATGTGAGTTGTGAAACAAATGAAAGTTACCAAAGATATGATTGTCGCAGCCCTATCATGTTTTGACCATACACACAATGTCATTGAAGATCTCTTTTGGAAGGCTCAAATTGAGAAGAGTCAAAATGGTATTGAAGGAGGATCCTCTCTTGCATATTTATAGGTAGTCAAAGAAAACTTGAGGACTTTGAAATCAGATTTTTTGAGGTTACTTTCAGATAGGGATTGTTCCCTCAAACTTGTAGAAAACAGTTTGATTGCATTAAAAGAAAAGGAACAAGAAGTAGATAAGCTCACCTTTGAGCTTACATCTACTAAGGAGTTTTTGGAGAGTACTCAAATGGCTTTTCAAGAAGCAAATTTTCAGCTAGCTGCTGCAAAATAGTCTAAGGAGCAGGAAAATGAGGAAAAAGTTAAGGAAATCAGGTAAGTAATAGATGAGTTTGATGAGCTCTATATTGATTTTGATTTAGAGCAAACTTCCGAGTTGGCAAGAACAAAATTGGAACAACAAGATGATCAATTGGATCAAGTAAATAGAAACTCATTTCAATTTATAGATAATCCTCTTTTTGAGTGGGATGCAAAGTACACTTTTGATAATCCACTCTTTGTGATGGTGGATGAAACTCTTCCTAATTCCAGTGATATGGTTGATGATGAAAACAAGATATATGTTCCAAGTAAAATTCCTATTTGTGAGGTAATAACTCAAGATTGGGCTTATAGAGTTTCAAGATCTATTTTTTGGTTCAGTATTAGGCAAAATTGCAGATTTGTAGCTGCTGTCCACCTCCCAATCACCCAACACATGATTTTGGTTACTTGCATACAATTGGTTTGGTTAGTACTTTCAGTCAATAAGTGGAGAATTTATCAATGGAAGTTTAATGATGATGATAGATTTATCATTGGGGAAGTCCCTTCAATCAATTTTAGGCTCACAAACCCTATGCATACAAGAATTTTTCTTCATTGCAGCTACTGCACAATCATTGTAATTCTGATTTTTACGAAATTAGCTAATGAGTTGATTAATTTTCAGTACTTTTAGATTATGTGGTAGTAGGGTGTGGATGATTTATTAGATATGATCTAGCTATTCCTTATTTTCACATTGATGAGTGATGTTTATGGCAATTCTTCCAAGTTATTGGCCTATGTATTTTCAAACGTTACAATGATGATTGAAGCTATTTGGGTAATTCGGTGTGCATAAGGAGGCCATTTTGGCACTTGGAGATTGAGTGTTAATGAGTTGCTATTAGTTGGTGTTAGGGGAAACATTTCTAGGACAACATATTTCAAAGTTGTTTTTGTTGTCTCTTGTCTAATCAACACCTTATCAGAAATTTATCTTCATCATTTATGGAACTTCATGATGATTGTTGTGGAGAACCATTCTTTCCTGTTGATCAGAGTGTTTGTCTTGTTCAGGATCGTGATAGGTAGTGGGATTGCAGAAGTGAACCACATTGAGGTGTCTTGGCAAGTGAATTCTTATGGTGTAGATTTCAATTTTCAGAGGTATTTCAGTTTTCGTTTGGAGGTTGATTATTTTTAGGGTCTTAGGTGAGGCGAGACTAGATTTGGTATGATGGGTTGATAGTTTTTATCAGAATGGTGCAGCAACAACTTGGTGGTAATTTTCGAAGATTTGTTTGGGATCCTGGAACCACAACTAGTTTCAGTTTGTTTCAGTCAGGTGGCTTGGTAGTTGTGCTGACATTGCTTGAGGATAAGCAATAATTGGGAAGGGTGGACTGTAATGTCCCCAATTTTATTAAGTCAACATCATAATTAAATAATTGATTTTAAGATGTCAAAAAGGGTTAAATTTTTTTTATTCAAGGGGTAAACGCTTTTGACCGGAGCTATGAACTGGGTATAACCATTCAACAATACCACCCCAATGGGGTTTGAACCTTGGTGGCAAGAACAACAATGCCACCTATAAACCATCACACCATGCCAATACCGGCATAAAAAGGGGTTAAATTAAAAAAAAAACAACTTAAATTAATTATTTTAATGGTGCAAAAGTAACTTAGGTTTTATAAAAGTTAAAATAAATTAAATAAGTTACTTTTGGGGAATTTTAAAAAAGATTTAAAATTAAAGAAGTGGAGAATTCAAGAAGGTGGCGAGGAGTTACAGAGAGGAGGGTGATAAAAGTTTTGGAGGAGTCTTTTGTAGGCATGTTGGTTTTGGTTTTGGAGAACAGATATTGTTGGTTGATGTAATGTCCCCAAATTTTTGGTAAAGTGACTTAATTAATTTAAGTTGTCCAAAAATTAATATTATTTCAAAATGATGACTTTAATTAATTATTTTAATTAAAATAAAGTGGAAATAATAAAATATTAAGGTCACTTTATTAAATAAAGTTTCTTCTAGAAGCTAGGGTTAGTTACAAGTTGGCTTCTTCTAGAAGATTCATTGGAGCCTTTAAAAGGAGATGATTTGTAAGGCATTTGACATCTATTGTTGAGTTGATATTTCTTATTGCATTATTGCAAGGGATTGAATCTCTGAGGACGAAAACCTTCAGTAGATTGGTAAAGGGTTGGACAAAAACCTAACTCTTTGGAGGAGTGGATTCATGACGGAGTTCACATTGAGCTTATTGGTTTCAAAATTGGAGCTTAAAGGATATTTGTTGTGGAGAGCAATTTGGGAAATTTTGTGAGTCTTCTATGAAGATGAAATTTCCAGATTATTTGATATTATTAGGTGATAGATATTTTATGTTGGTGGCAATTATTTATATCCAAAGGTTGAGATAACTTTCAGTATTTAAGGAATTGCAGTTAGGGTTTTGCAATGCTATTGTTGTCATTGTTCCAACCATATCAAGAAAATTCTATATCATATTTTAGATCATTTGATGTGTTTACATTGGCATAAGTAATGCTCTTATTGTTTGATGCATTTTTAATAAGGAGTTGATATCCATTCTGGCAAATTAATTATATTAAATATGGACTATGGACTTGCATTTTGAAGTTTCTAGTCCGAAGGAGTGGGATTGGGTTCATAGACATTTGATAATATTGGAAGGGCGATATTATTTTTTGAAGGCCGTATCAGGAGTCAACACTAGAGCCATTGTATGTCACTACCTCTCATTTTGAGAATACTCTAAGGAAGGGAATAACATTATCGTGGATTAAAAGAGCATCGCCTCAATTGATTGCATAAATAGACAAATAAAGACAATTGCAATTTAATGCTGAAAATATTAAAAGAAGTCGAGTCCATAGTATAGAGGACTATTTATTTCTGAAGAGACATGAATATGTTTCTTTCAACATGTTATGAAGGGTAGATAATAATTTATCACATCATATTATCAGGTAGTTGTCATGTATATTGCTGCTTGTGGTTAGCTATTGAGGTGTTGCTGTAAGGAGCATCAATCGAAATTATTTATTGTTGGAAAATTTAAATAGCTGCCACCATTTATTTTCTCCTGCGATAGATATATATTCTCTGCCGCTTGTATAAAGGTATCAACATTTATTAATATCCTTTCAAGTTTGGTGCCAATGTAGAGAAAAGGACAAAGAATCGTCCAAGTATGTAATCGTGGAATTTGGAATGGAGCGACCAATCAATATTTTAGTTGATGTATTTTCCTTGATATCGAGCTTCTCATTGCTATTGGGAGGTGCTTGCTTATGAGGTACTAGCCACTAGGTTACAAAGGGATTGACACCATCACTAATGATTGTTGAAGACAACACTATTATTAGCTAAGGCAGGTTAGCTTCATTCTAAGTTGGTAAAGAATTACGGTAGATCTCCTGTGGTCGTGGGAACTTTGTTACTAGGTGTTCGACTTCACAAAGGAAGACATGGGTTGTTGACAGTGTGATTCATGCTTTTGACTTGATTGTGGTCATTCCCTAGATACTAGCGTTTAGTATTGGAAAACATTCACTTGTGAAATGAGGATCAACTAGACTCTTGAGAGCTAGACTTGCCCTTTCATTGCTCAGGACTCTTCAACAATCGGCCCCAACCTATATCAGCTAGCATATGGTCACATTTCTGAGGCATCATCATTTCCTGTAGCTGTTGTGCATTCCAGGTTGGATGTCTTTAATTTCTATTGGTTGCTAATGTCTTACGATGAACATAAATGTATCACTCAACTTATGTGGTTGTAGCTTACTAGTAGGGTGAAAAGACTATAATTTGTTTCTATTCATAATTTGAAGGATAGTATAAAGTTGGTTGATTGCCTTGTTCATATTTCTCTATATGCATATGCCATCAAAATAAGGAAATAGTGAGTAGAACCAGGTTATCATTTATGTATTAGCATTTTATTCAATCTTTGTTGCAATACATGCAATGCAACCAAATGAGTTTGTATTTACTTGCATATTTAGAAGGTAAATCGTTTCAAACTAAATAGTTTGACAAATAGCATTGTCAAGGTACAAAGGGAAATCAGAAAAATATCGTCTACCAGGGTAGGGGATATTACAGTGGTATCAAAGCCTTGATCCTGCCAGCTTGGGGGGTTGAGAGTTATCATATACAGGCACATGAAGTTGGTCCACACAGATACTAAACTCGTAGAAGAGCATATCAAAAAGACAATCCAATTGTAGGTACACAACAAGACATGATGGGTGATAGAAGAGGTGGTAGTCCAACAAGGAATGAAGCTAATGATGATGACAAAGAAGCAAGAGAAATCATGAGAGGTATTGCAGTAGGGCAACAACATGTGGCTAATGTTTTGCAACAACTTACAACAGCCATACAATAGATGAACATTCCTAGAAGGAAAAACTGTGAGCAAAAAGATAATGAAAGTAGAGTTGGGACTCCAAGGGCAGACATGACTCCTCCAAGAACCGCTGATAGACCTTTGCAACCCACCTTTTTTCCAAGGAATGATCTAGAAGTAGAGATTTCTGAAGTGGATGAGGTTGCATCATTCACAGATAATGTTATGACAATGCATGATGAGTGGGAAACACTACCACAACATGTTAAGGACTTATTACCCATTCCCCAATACATTTCTGAAGTGGATGAGGTTGCATCATTCACAGATAATGTTATGACAATGCATGATGAGTGGGAAACACTACCACAACATGTTAAGGACTTATTACCCATTCCCCAATACATGGCATAGTGAAGAGATAAAAGGGAAAGACAAGAGAGGAGGCCAAGGCGACACAATAAGGACCTTAAGTGTAAGAACCCTAGTTCTCCCCAAACTGAAACTCAACCATTTCCGGTGATAGTTTTCTGATTTTTTGTATTTTTGGTGTGTTCTTGATGATTGCAAATGACTTGAAAGGAATAATCTAAAAGACTAAAAAGGCAATGCAACAACTTATTGTAACCTTCCAATGCAAGTATGATATGAAACATGCACCTCTAGCTTAATGGGCATTATTCCAAACATTTACCATGCAAACTAATGATTGAGATAAGTAGCCATGACAATTGACATATTGACAAACAATTGAGATGCAATCTTATTCCTCCCTTATTGAATATATTGACAGATTACAAATATTGGTATTCAATTACAACAATGTGGCTGCCAAGTGTTGTGACCTTTTCACACATTACCCCATTCAAAATGGGGACCCCCTAATTTTTGCTTCGTTCCTCGTCTTTTGGCTTTGGTTTTGTCTCTCTGTCTCTGTCTCTGTCTCTCTCTTCTGTTGTCTGCCTTTCTGGGTATGTGCCCATCTGTGAGCTTAAATGTGAAATTTTGGCCAAGTATGTAAAATTAGGGTTTTGAATTTTCTGGTCAATTAGAAGTCAAATGGAGTGAATACATTGAATTTTGAGTTTAGCGCTGCTGTTAGGATACTTCCGGCAGGCTCCCACTGAATTTTCACCGGATTCTGATAACTTACTATTTTAGTAAGTGTGCAATTCAGGGCATTTTCTCAACATTTCTGAAGTTCTCTCAGTCACATTGCATCCAAAACGTGTCAAGCTGCTCGTCTGTAAATTTTGAGCCAGAACAAACAACTTACTATTTTAAGCAGTTCTGCCTTTGAAGGCCATTTTTAGGGTTTGCATGTTGGATTTTCAAATGTATGTTCAAAGATTCTTTTTGGGTTTTCTGAGATCTACGCGCTAATATAACATGCAAAATGAGATGATGACTTTCAGTATCCAGCCTTCGGAGGCTATTTTTAGGGTTTGCATGTCAGAATTTTCAGCGCATGTCTGCCTATTCTTTTTGGGTTTTCCAGGAGCTTCGCAACAAGGTGACATGCAAGCAGAGTTGATCACTTTTCAAGAACTTACTATTTTTAGCCAGTGCCCACATGCAAACAAATTTTATGGGTTTTTCTGGGTTTTTTGAGATCTCTTGGGCAATTTTGCATGCAATCGGGTTCGGCTGACAATTGATCACTTTTTCGAGCACTTACTATTTTTAGTAGATGCACTTCGGTCACTGTCCAACACTTCAGAATCACGAACTTGATGAAACGCAACAGAAACAGAGGTAAACAAAGCTCATTTGAGGCACATGCAAGATGAATTAGGGTTTCAAGCTTCGAGACCCAAAATGAGTGGTCAAACGCCAAAATTTCCAAAAACTGAGGTATCCCATCGTGATCAGCATCTTTCAAGGAGTCCGCTGGTAAAATTTGAAGGCAATCAAAGCACTTACTATTTATAGTAAACCACGTCCATAAACATGCTATAAATAACAGGTCAACACGAGGCATTAGTGTGAGTAGGTCAAGCAAGTGATGAGGACCCCATGGACCAAATTTCAAATCAAACGGAGTTGCAGAGGCTTGACAATCAAGTACTTACTATTTTTAGCAGGTGCATGCAATCATTAGGTGTTAGCAACTCAATCAAGTCACAAGGTTCGAAATAAAGCAAAATCAGGTCTTCTGGAGCCGGAAATCAGTTCAAAATGCGAAATTTGAGAAACTTTCTAAAAATAGCAGGTCAGGGCGAGCTGAGGGTAACATGAGCAATCCACCCTAAGTCAGACAAAAGGCTTGAAAATCATCCAGATATGGTGAAAATGGAAGCTCGGCCTCCCAAATGCACCTCAAGGAGCAAACAAATGGATGAAAATTTTGCTAAGGCATTGAAAATTGAAGCTCAACTGCTGAAAGGCGCCTTAGTTTGAAGAGGGAAGCTGGAAATGCTACTAAGGTATCACAAATTGAAACTACAAGGGGCTAAAAGTGCCCAAACTTGAAGGAGGAGGTTTGAAAATTTCTAAGTCTTTGAAATTTGAAGTTGCCACCCTCAAATGCGCCTAGGGTCAAAGAGGGAGCTTGGAAATTGACTAAGGCATTTAAACTTGAAGCTCCCTACCTTAAATGCGCCCTTGGAAGAAGATGGAGTTTGAAATTTTTTCTAAGTATGGTAAACTCAAAGCTCTTACCCTCATTTGTGCCTTGAGAAGAAGAGAAGACTTGAAAATACTCTAAGTTTTGTAAATTGAAAGCCCGACCCTCTATTTGCGCCCAAGGGGAGGAGAGGGTGATTGAAAATTTTCTAAGGCATTTAAGCTTGAAGTTGGACACCCCAAATGCGCCCAAGCAAGGAATGAAGGCAAGAAAAGTTTCTAAGTGTTCAAAACTCAAAGTACACACCTTGAAATGTGCCCTTGACTTGTAGGAAGAATTGGAAAGTGTTTAAGTGTTCAAAACTTGGAGTAGACACCCCTGTTTGCGCCCAAGAGGATTTTGATGAGGGAATTTTTACTAAGGCATGTAAACTCAAGGTATGAAGGCTCAAACGCGCCCTTGAGGAAGGAGATGATAGGAAAATTTTCTAAGTACTTGAAATTTGAAGTTCAAGGGGTCATGTGCACCTAAGAGTTGAGGGGAGATTTTGATATTTCCTAAGTGTGAAAACTTAAAGTATCACCTCCTAAATGCACCTTAATAGGGAGATGAAGTGAATTTTTTTCTAAGTATTGCTTACTTGAAGCTTGGACCCCTAAATGCGCCCTTGCAAGTTGAGGAGGCAAGAAACTTTCTAAGGCAAGTGAAAATGAAAGTAGAGGGGGTCATATGCGCCCTTGGAAAGAGGTGGTGATGAATACATTGCTAAGTGTTCAAAATTTCTTCTAGATCCCCTATATGCGCCCATGCTCATGAAAAATGTTAAATTTTTTCTAAGTGTTGAAATTTCACCTGTAGAGGAATACGCCTGAGTTTGAGGTGATGATAAAATTTGCTAAGGCATGAATAAAATTGGCTATGGATATGTCAAGAATACTCCAGCTTCACGAGGATGATAAAAAAATTTCAGGGCCGAGCAAGGAAAATTCGCCCAGATGTGAAGAATAAGAATAAAATTGTTGATAAAATATTTTTCTAAGGTTTAAAATTCAAAAATTAAATGTACCCCTTCGTTTGGAGACACATGAATTCGACGCTTTCTAAAGGGAATTTTATTCTGGGTATTGAACGTCTGCGATGAGGAATAGATTTTAAAGTCTTCCACACTTTGCTGAAGCCTTCAAGGTGAAGATTTTTGATGGGCACTAGGTTGGTGAAAATTTCCTAAGGAAAATTTGAAAAAATTTCTAAGGCAAGGAACAAAATGTGTTGTGGACATAAAAATGCCTTGGCAGATGAATTTGAAGTTGGATGCCTAGATAATTTTTGATCAAATTCTTGATGAAACATTTTGCTCGAGCCAGAGTTGGATGAAATGTCAGAGTGAACGCCTCAGTCGGAAAAGTGAAGAAGATGCAGTTGAAGCTAACACTCTCAAAAGATGATTTTAAAAGTGCATCTCTTAAATACGCCCTTGAGGAAGTTGAAATTTTGTCTAAGGCATTGGAATATGATGTGCAGGTGTTATATGCCCCAGCCTACAAACGTTGAAAAATCATGAAGAAAGCAAAGTTGGCTAGAGAAAAACGATGAACCCTTGGAAGTTAAAGCATGAAACTCAGGTAAGTAAGGTGAGTTTATATGATGAAGTGTTTTGATGCTCTTCTTTTTATCTGTTTTGCAGGATGAATGTCAAGGCCAAGAGCACGATGACTTGAAGCGATGAAGCAAGTACTCCAAGACTACATTTCAACCTTGAAGGAAGAAAAATTGCAAGAAATGGCTAAGTGTTGAGACTTAGTATGTGTCCAGCTCAAGTGACAAAGAAGAAATGTTTCCAAAGCTCAGGATGGAGGGAAAAATGGAAACCCAAGCAAGTACTTCAAAGTTGAAGAACAACATCAAGGGGGAAAATCATCATCAAGCAAGAGAAGGAGGTTGCAACCTTGAAGTCAAATCGAGAATGTACCTGCCATACCAGTCCAAGAAGTTGGAGTAGTGTGAACGCGTTTCCAAATAGGAATCTTCTGGAAGATGGTGGACATTAATGGCTCATTTATTACCCCACTCCTCTTGGTTACGGTTTTTAGGGTGAATCGTGTTTAGGGTTGAGGTGGCACAATCTGGGCCATCCGACCGATTGTAATCTGAGCCGTTTATTGGACTTGGCCAGCTATATAAAGGGGCATTCCCCCTCATTTGTACTTTAGTAGAGCTTAGAGATTAGACTAGAGAGTAGAGCAGAGAGACTTTAGTTGTAATAGCTTAGCATAGCATAGTTTGAAGGAAAAGGAAAGTTTTCCCTCGAAAACTTTGTAAGAGATTGTTGTGAAAACTATTATAATAAAAGATCTTTCATTGAATGGTGAATTCATCTTTGTTATAAGCAGCTAGCAAGGTTTCTTCATCCCTTCTCCTTCAAGTAGCGTAAAGTAGCATAATTTCATTTTTATGCAAGTAGATGTTAGCTGTGGACTTGTGGTGTTAATTAAGGCAACTTCTTTTAATCCATACCACTAGCAGCTTGTTGACGACAAGTTTTCCTTGTGTGGTCAACTGGAAAACTTTACAAACTTAACTTTGGTTGTGGTTCACGTCTTGGCATGCATCGTCTTGATGGTGTCTTTATGTTGAATTGTGACTTGAAAACCTCTTGCCACTCCCTTGAAGATTGCACCGACTTTGTGTAAGTTGTCCAACGTGAGGTGGAGCAGAGTCTGGTTGAGGTCTGCTGAGATTGATTCCACGTCCTGTCTTAGAGTAGAATTTAGAACCTTCTTATCCCTACACTCATTTAAATTCAGTTCATTCTTGGTTAGAGTTAGGAAACTTGCACTTACCTGCCAAATCATTAGAACCACGTGAAGCCCTTAATCTGCTGTCTGTTGTCAGTTGCCGAACAATTGTGTAAGTTCCCTCGTGATACCAGCAAAATCACAACGAACCAACTGAGGGTATTCTATTGCATTATCAGAACCTTGGAGTTGAAAGCATGAACTCTCTCACAATCTTAACATGCTGAATACTTTGTTCAAGAGAGGATAGAGTATCCGTTGGGAAACTTTATTCTGTGTTGGTGCGGTCACGAAAATCACATCAACACCAAGGACAACAATCATACCTCCTATCAATGCAATCCTAACCACTTACAAACTGAAACTATAATGCTTATAAGTTGTCTATGGCAGCAAATGACTACAACTTAACTTATTGACTTGCAATGCAACATACACGCAAAATAGAGAACCTGATAATACAATGACAACAAGCCCGAGATTCCCTTTGTAGATGATGGCGTTGCCTCCCAAACTGAAGCGTCTCTTCTCCTTGATCCTTAACGACCTTCCTGCAATATTATTCTGATTTTTATCTGCTTCCTTGAATAAAATCGCTCCACTACCTTGTGTGCTTTTCTCAAGCTTGGACCACGATTTTTCCTTGCCTTCTATTATCAAAATCATCCTCTCCAAGATGCTGCAATTCAAACTGAGATGCCACAATTTCTTCTTTGAAAAACTGATTGCAAAATCTGTCCCAAATGGATTGAATCGATGCAAGCCCAAACTGAAGATGATCTACAATGTGATTCCCAAATTTTCCTCCACAAATTGTTTCTTGAATGATGTGCAAGATAGCTCTATAAACCCTTGTCTAAACTTTTGAATCTTTCACTAATGAAGCTCAGTGTTGACTCCTGGATGAAGCCAATCTCACAGGCAATCATTTGGAAGATTTTTCACAACCTTAGGTATGCGAATTAATGAGAGATTTTGTTCTCAATGATCAAGAATTGTATAAACCCTAGGTTTCTACTTCTCCACAACAAATCACCAAAAGGCATAAGATTAATATCATCGAATGAATGAATAATAGCTCTAGTTGATCCCTTTTTATAATTTCTCCAAGAAGAGGTCAATCCTCTAGAAGCCTCCTTTTAATCATTTAAAAAAATATTAAATGTGCACTTTATAACTTTATAAAATATTTCCTCAAAGTGAGCACCCATTTAATTAATCATTTAATGTACTTTAAGTCATTAAATGGCCCCCTTTAAACATAAAGTTATAATATAACTTAATAATATGCTTTTAATGATTAATTATTATTAAAGTCACCCTTTAATAATAATTAAAGGCTATAACTTGCACATTAATCCTTATTTTTCCAGGCCAACTGAAAACTGGGATCAACACTGAAATCACTACATGTCCAAGTGCCTTACTATAAATAGGAATACTAGACTCTCATGACCTGTTGACTTACTATAAATAGTAAGTTTGTGAAACTGAGTCCTGAATCACCAAACGAAGGCCAATCTCGAACCAAACTGAGCTCTGGAGAAGAAAACACTCAGGCAACTGCCAAACATGACCCTCTAACCAACTGCATTAGCCTACAAGGGTCAACTAATAGGCTAAACCATCAAGAAACCTTAGCGAGCTGAAAAGGGGACATTACATTAAGCAAGCAACAAGCAAACTCACACTTTCTACTTTCGATGGTAGTGGGAAAACTAGTGCTAGAGCATGAATACACAAGTTGGATACCTTCCTAACACTTAGGCCTATGCAGGAGGAGGAAGCACTCAAATATGCTACTATGCATCTTTAGGGTATTGCATATGATTGGTGGCATCATGGTTTGGTCATCCAAAACCATGGTTTGATTCATTCTTATGCTTAGTTCAGTAATAGATTAATTACACGATTTGATAGGAAGGATGTGGAGCTATATTATAGAGAGCTAGCATAACTAAAACAAAGTGGGCATGTGGAGAAATATGTTAATGAGTTCCAATGGATTGCTGTTATGGTTCCTGATATGACTGAAAAGAGGGTGGTAATGTTGTTTATTGAAGGACTAAATGATAGGATGAGAAGGCTAGTCAAGGCACTTAAGCCTAGCACTCTTCATGATGCTATCGAGTTGGCACTAGATCTAGATACGCCATCTTCTTCACCTCAACACCAAAAGAAGAATTTCAAGGATAATAAATTAGAACACAAGTCAGATGGGGGAAAACCAAATCAGCCCAAGCCTACACAACCTATGATGGATTTTGAAACAAGGAATGAGTTGCTTAGGAAGAAGTTGTGTTTTACTTGCAAGGAACCGTGGGACTTAGGTCATAGGTGCCTTGGAAAAGGTAAGGTGCATTACATAGAGGTCTATTCCAATACTGATGAGGAGGTTGACATGAGTTTAGATAGTGATCAAGAAAAGCAACCACACAATGATGCCAACATAGGAGATATAGCTCACGGTACTATTGTGGCGCTATCAGGAGTTCCTAAGTATTATCCTTTTGGAGTGAGAGGTGTTCTTAAGGGATACTGGGTCACTTGTTTGATTGACAGTGGAGCTACTCACAACTTCATTGATGAGGGATTGGTCGTGAGGAAGGGATTGCAGGTTGTGGAACTTTTAGGTTTTAGGGTTACAATGGTGGATGGATTTAAGATGAGTTGTACTAAGAAGGTCCCTCAGTTGAGTGTGCAATTGAATTATTATGTGGTCACTAATGGGTTTTATGTGGTTGGGGTTGGTGAATCTAATGTTGTTTTGGGCATTCAGTGGTTACAATCACTTGGGAGATATGTCCGAGATTTCCAGCGGATGGAGCAAGAGTTCATAGTAGATGGGAAGAAGATTGTATTGACAGCTTTAGCAGATGGTGCTCCAAGTGTAGCGACAACAAAGAGGATGGAGGCTTGTTTTGTGGATGATGAGGTAAATGATTCTATATGTTGCATGATATTTTCACTTCCAATCATGAGTCATCTTCCTTATGAGGATTTGGGGAGCATGGTAATCAAAGTAGTGTAGTGCTCTTTTGCGAAGACTAAGGTATGTGATGATGAGTTTTCTGATTACATGTTCAGAATCATTATATGTAAGAACCCTAAGTTCTCCCCAAGCTGAAAATCTATATTTTCAGTGATAGTTTTTTGACTATCTTTTTGTTTGTTTTCTTGGTTTATGATTTTTTATGTTTTTTGATTTAATAATGCATAAATGAAAAATGCATAAATAAAACTCACAATACTGAAATGAAATGTTTAACAAGAAGGTAAACAACTACAAATGATTATGTTGCAAGAGCTATCTTTATTCTCAATAGATGATCTTATTTGTCTATTACATAAAAAGCATACCCGAATGATTGGAGAACATGCATATATGTTATTCTAGATTGTTGGCAGCAATGGATAAATCAAATATAGGTTTGACCTGTTGTTATGACAACCTTCTCCACCTCAGAAACTTTACCAAAACCCTTCATTGCTGTAGCCACCCATGATGGAAAGGAAATGACACAAAAAGGCAAGGCGTTTCTTGCTGGATTTCACATGCCTAGGGTTTGATGCTAGTATGGCTGGGAATCAACAGGCTGTACAACCTTGAGAATGCCAATAAATAATATAAAATGCAGCTCTTATGAAGTTCGTCTTCCACAATGAAAATCTGCTTGAAAAACCCTTGATGGATTTCTCCAATCTGCTCAATATTGCCCTCTGAATGAAACCAATTCACATAGGCTAACTTCAGTTGATGTTGCACAACTTCAAAGAGCACGAACATTGAAGAATGAACGTTCCCCAATGCTTGAAAGCTCTGGAATTGCTTGCAGAAACCCTTGTTTCTCTCCTCCAAACGCCAAAGAAATCATAGAAGTCAATTATCAATGCTCAATAGAATGAATCGAACTTTTCCTTGGCTTCATTATATATTCCTCAAGAGGGTCGATCCCTAGATTGCCTTTTTGCTTATTTAAAAATTATAAAGTTTGTACTTTAGCCATAATAAAAATATTATCTTGAAATTGGCGCCCCAAGTAATTAATTAAATTGGCCCCCTTTTTAATGTCTCATGGACTCTTAAGACATAAAGTACAATTATAACTTTATAATATTAATTATTATTAAAGTCACCTTTAATAATAATCAAACGTTATAATTTAGGCAATACTCGTTATTTCTTCAAGCCATTTGAATTCCGAAATCGACACTGCCACTATATCACATTCAAGTGCCTTGCTATAAATAGTAAACCTGGCTGAATGACTTATTATAAATAGTAAGTATGCCAAATGAGCCCCCAAAACCTCTACAAAGGCCACACTTGAACCCCACTGATCTTTGGAGAAGAATAAAACCATCAATTGACCAAGTTTCTACCACAAAAGACCCTCTATCGAAACCCATTAGCCTATGAAGGTTAGAGTGATAGGCTAATCCTGTTGCTAACATATGTCTAGCTAGAAGGGGACATTACAGTTCGCCCTCCCAAAAATTGCTTGTCCCCAAGCAATCTTAACTTTGGATGCTGCAGAATATCCTCACTCTCCCAAGTAGCATCCTCTACTGGCAAGTCTTTCCACTTAACCAAATATTCCCTGATGACCCGTCTCCGCAGCTTCCTCTCTCTGAAATCTATGATGGCCTCAGGTACTAAAATCAATTTCCCCTCATCATCTAGGGGAGGTAAAACTGCCAAGGGAACCACACGATGTCCTATCACCTTCTTGAGGCGTGAAACATGAAACAAATTGTGTACCCTGCTATCTGTCAGTAGGTCCAACTCATAAGCCACCTCGCCAACTTGCTTGACAATCCTGAAAGGACCGTAGCAATGTGGTTTGAGTTTCTTTGCACCACTCTTCCTAAGAGTGGAATGACAGTAGGGCTGCAACATTAGATACACCATATCCCCTAAATCAAAAGAACGCTCAACTCTCCTCTGATTAGCATACTGTTTCTGCTGATTCTATGCCTTTTGAATGTTCTCACAAAGAGCTCTCATGATGTCTTGGTTCTTCGACAAAAAATCCGCAACACTAGGCACTCTACTATCACTCAACAATAAATCAAGGAAGTTGGGCGCCTCATACCCATACAATGCCATAAATGGTGTCATCTGAATTGACATATGGTGAGTGGTATTATAACAATACTCACAAAGATAAATCCACTTCACCCAAGCCTTCTACTGCCTCACTATATAGTTCCTTAGGTATCCCTCCACCCATTTATTAACAATCTTCATCTGGGCATTGGTCTGCGGGTGGTAGCTAATGCTCAAAGTAAGCTTGGTTCCACATAGCTTAATAGCTCTTGCTAGAAGTGACACAAGAACCGACTATCCTTGTCGCTGACAATACTTTGAGGTAAACCATGCAACCTGAATACCTCATGGAAGAACAACTCTGCTACTTGTGTAGCTGAATATGTAGCTACAATCGAGAAAAAGTGAGCATACTTCGTGAGCTGATCAACAACCACATATATGCAATCTCGACCTTGGGCTTTCGGCAAGCCCATAATAAAATCCATAGAAAAACATTCCCACTTCCTATCAGGAATTGGAAGTGGCTGAAGTAACCCTGCCAGATAGGTATGCTCCTGTTTATTCTGTTGAAAAACAAGCACTCTTTGGCATACTAAAGAACATTTGACTTAAGACCTTTCCAAGTGAAATGCTCCTGTATCTGCTTGTAAGTTTTGAAATACTCAAGATGTACGGCCATGGACACATCATGAAAGGTTCTCAATGCTTTGCTCTTCATTTTTTATCCTAGGGTCAAGAAAATTCTCCCTTTGTAAATGATAAGCTCATTTACAACTGAGTATTGGCTGTCCTGTATTGTACCCTCAACAATGCCAAAAACCCATGAGTCTTTGGCATACTCTGATGCAATCAAATGTCTCCAATCCTCTAAAATATCAACCATGGAGCTCAAATAAGGTTGGTGGGACAAGGCATTAGCAACAACATTTTGAGTCTCCTTGACAAATGCAATGTCAAAGTCATATGATTGCAACTTACTCATTTTTGCTGACGATCATTGAGATCACAGTGTCCCAGGAAATGTCTCAGCTATTATGATTTGTCTTAACACAAAATTTATTGCCAACAAAGTACTCCCTGAATTTAGCCAACGCATGCATGATGGCCAACATTTCCTTGTCATATATACTGTAGCTCCTCTCGGGTCCCCTAAGCTTCTTGCTTTTGAAAGCAATTGGGTGCTTATCTTGCATAAGCACTGTGCCAATACCCTCTCCAGAGATATCACACTGAAGCTCAAAGGGTTTAGTAAAATCTGGTAATGCAAGGAATGGACAAAAGTCACTAAGCATTTGAATTTCTCAAACACTCTTGTGCCTCAGAAGTCCAAACAAACACACCTTTCTTCGTCAAATATATAAATAGTGCTGCATGCCGTGAATACCCACTAAAAAATCGACAGTAGAAGCCACATGAGCCCAAAAAACCTCTGAGCTGAGTAAGAATCTCAGGAGTAGGCCACTCGACAATAGCTCAGACCTTGTCTGGATCCATACGACCACCCTCCACACTAATAATATGGCCTAAATACAACAACTTTGTCATGCCCAAATCATATTTGGATTCCTTGGCATACAAGGACTCCCTATCAAGAATACCTAACATTGTATCCAAATGGGAAATATGCTCCTCCCAAGTTTTGATGTAAACCAAGATGTCATCAATGAAGACGAACGAATATCCTCAACTATGACTGGAAGACCCTGTTTATGGTGGACTGAAACATAGCAGGGGCATTGGTTAGCTCAAATGGCATAACCACAAACTCACAGTGTCCACAATCTCAAATCTATTTTTGAAAAGTAGCAAGCATTGTGAAGCTCATCAATCAACTCGTCAATACAAGGGATAGGGTACCTGTTCTTAATAGTCCTTTTATTAAGGACTCTGTAATCATTGCACATCCTTAGTGTACCATATTTTTTCTTCACCAAAACTACTGATGAAGCAAAGGGTGATTTGCTTGGTCTGATATGTCCCATAGCAAGCAACTCTTTTATTGTCTTTTCAATTTCATCCTTAGGGTGCTTGTAAGGAGTGATCATCACAGGTTTTGCACCCTCCTCCAACTCTATGATGTGCTCAATACCCTTGTCTGGAGGTCTACCTGGGTGAATGTCACTAAACACCTTGGAGTGTTTAATCCTCAGCTCCTATACATCAGGATGATAGGTGGGTTTTTGTTGTCCCTCCTGTGATGGAATTAACATACACTTCACAACCCACTCAACCATGTCATGGCAGAGGGAGGGAGGGAGGGAGAGGCGGCGGGGGGGCGGAGGCTGGGGGGAGGGAGGGAGGGAGGGAGGGAGGGAATAAAAAGAGTTATTGATACCCCAATGAGGATTTCAAGACTCTCATTTATATATATTCCCAAGAAGTCTTGATTGAACAAAGATATACACATGTTCAACTTCTAATTCAGGGAAAAAGAATTCGGCTTAGCTAGACCAATTAAGATCTTAAGGAAAATTACCAAATGAGTCAACAAAACCTAGATATAGATTTTATTCAATGTATGGCTACAACTTTTCGCTGGGATGAGGTAGATGAATTTCAGACAATGATTAGGTTCGGGGTTAAGAAGAAAAGTAATTACATCTCAGATAATACAAGAACAAAGTGCAGAGGAAAAGCCCGATTCACATATGAGACAATTGAAATAAAAAGAATAGTTGGAAGGCATTTGACCTATCCTTTGAATTACCTTTGAAGAAGAGACAGATTTCTAAGAAGAAATTTATTAATCTTTTCAATATTGATGATCTTTGCAGAATAAAGAAGGAAGAAGTTGAAATTTGCAAAGATTTGCATGTCAAACAAAGGAAGAAGTTGAAATTTGCAGAATAAAAAGACTTTTCCAGCCATGGGCGCACTAGAAGGAGATAGGCACCCAAATCTTCAAGGCATCAAATGGTGAAATTAGAGTTTGTGCTCCTAGACAATGTTGCTCAAATTCTTCTCAGCTTTGTAGTGAGTCTGATAGTGCAATCATCAGATCAACCAGTCATCCAGAATTTGAGGTCAAATAGAGAGGTCACAACCAAGAGATAGAATGCAAACCATGAAAATAACATAAAATATTCTAAGTTTGGGAACTCTGGGCGCCCCAAGTGGCCAGGGGCGCCCATCCTTTTGGATGACCGAATCCAACAATTAGGGTTTGCAAATGTGCTCAATCTCTTCAGGATTCTGTCAACTTCACAGTGGATGTCTTCGTCAGATCATTAGACTTGTCAATCACTAGCAAATCTAGACCAAGTTGAAGGTATAAAATGAAGGTTCAACTTTGAAGAATGAAAATCTTGCAAAAATGGTTTAAGTTTGGAGGAGTTGGGTGCCCCAGAAGGAGATATGTGCCCAAACTTTTGAGGGCCTAAATGGATGAATTTGCAGACGAAGCCTCTAGCACGACTTCTTCTGTTTTGGAGTAGCTCTCCAATAAAACCATCAACACGTTTGTCAAAGTTGGCAGTAATCAGATATCGAAGGCGGAACAGAGGGAAAAACATGAGCAAAATGATAAAAGTTAAAAGCAAGGTAAAAAACACAAAAAACAAACTAACTCTAGAGGAGATGGGCGCCCTAGCTAGCCAGGGGCACCCAAGCTTTTGAGCCCCAAAATTCAACTTTCAGGAGATGTAGCTCCTAGTAGACCGCCTTCAAAATCAGTCAGGCTATCCAATGAATCCAACTGTTAGACGATCAGATAAATCTAGCTCCTAGAATCAAGAATTCATTAGAAGATCAAAGGGAAATAAGCAAAACCTGGATAAATTAAAAATGGCTAGCACTGGGAAAGTTGGGCACCTTAGAAGGAGATGGGGGCCCATGATTTTGAAGGTCAAAATGAAGTTTTTAGCCAAAGTTTCCTCCGGAACAATTTGGCCAGATTCAATCAAGCTCCGTGATGAACCATTCAGCTCATTCGTATGATCAATCTAGAGGCTGGAAATCAAATTCAAAATGGGGTTTCAAAGTTAAGGAAAGGTTGAAATTGTCAAGAAAATGACTAAGTGTGAGGAAGATAGGCGCCTCCAGCCAAGAAGGACGCCCAAGAAGCCATGCCTTAGCCAAATTTTTCAAATTTTCAAAATTTCATGAAGAACAAAAATGTCTAAGTTCAATGCACAAGCTCAGGATAGGGTTTGAAGGGTTTAAAGCAAAAGAAAGCAGATTTTCTGAAGCCTAAAACTTTTTTAAGATGACTTTGCTTTCCATTTCTTCATAATTTTTGCAGATGGCGTCCAAGGGAGAGAAGAGCAAACATAAAGAATTTTTCTTTTCAGGATTTGAGAGCCAAAGCTTGCTGATTTTTCAAAGTTCATAAATTTCAGACCAGCAAACAAAGGAGCTCGTTTTTTCATACTTTTTTCATCGAGAACATGAATTCTTTGAAGGAGGTTAAGGTTTTCAATTTTCAACGATCTGGGTCATCTTAGCTCATGATTCTAAACAATTTTGAAGAAATTTCTCAAGTTGTAGCAACTGCTTTTTTCATGCATGTCCAAGGAATCATCAAAATTTTCAAGATTTGATCATCTGGATCCTTCTAGAACATACTTCTGAACAAAACCTAGATCACAACTTTTTAGGAAAAATTTCAGATTCTAGGGTTTGTGTTGTGACCTTTTTCACACATCGCCCCATTGCAAATGGGGACCCCCTAATTTTTGCTTCATTCGAGTCTTTTGGCTTGATTTTGGTTAGTTTTTCCCACTGTCTCTCTCTTTGCTGCTGGTCTTTCTGGGGATGTGCCCATCTTTGAGCTTAAATTTGAAGTTTTGGCTAAGTCTGATAAATTAGGGTTTGCTTTCTTTGTGCCAATTTGAGGTCAATTTGAGTTGGTTAAATGCATTATGATTGCTGCATCATGATTAAGACACTTCAAACTGCTTGCTTGCAAATTTTGAGCTGAAACAAACAACTTGTTATTTTTAGCAGTCTAGGCTTTAGGAGCCATTTTTAGGGTTTGCATGCAAAGTTTTTCGATGCATGTTTGGAGATTCTTTCTGGGTTTTTCAAAACCTTCGCGATGGTATAACATGCAAACCGAGATGTTGATTTTCGACAACTCAGGCTTTAGAGGCTACTTTTAGGGTTTGCATGTGAAGTTTTTTGGTGCATGTCTAGAGAATATTTCTAGGTTTTCTGAGACCTATGCAATGATATAACATGCAAGATGAGATGATAGCTTTCAACAGTCTTGACTTCGAAGGTTATTTTCAAGGTTTGCATGTTTGGATATTCTTTGTGGGTTTTTCAGGAGCTTCGTAGTGATGTAACATGAAACCAGGATCAGGACCTTTTTGCAAAGTTGTCTCCGAGAGCAAATTTTAGGGTTTGCATGCAGGATTTTTCAGTGCATGTCAACATATTCTTCATGGGTTTTTCAAGAGCTACGCAACAACATAACATGCAAGCAGAGTTGGTCACTTTTTCAGACACTTACTATTTTTAGCAGGATAACTCTGGCAGCTCAGAATCATGAACATAGTGGCATGCAACAAAAACGAGGTCAAACATAGATCTTTTGAGCAACATGCAAGTCAGATTAGGGTTTCTAGCTTCAGGACTCAAAACGAAGGGTCAAACACCAGGAATCTCCGAAAACTGAAGTATCCCATTATGATCAATATCTTTTAAGGAATCCACTAGTAAAATTTGAACGCAATCCAAGTACTTACTATTTATAGTAAGTCACCTTCAGAAACATGCTATAAATAGTAGGTCAACACGAAGCACCAGTGTGAACAAGAGAAACAGGTTACGAGGACCCCATGGAGCAAATTTCACGTGAAACAAAGTTGCAGAAGTTCTAAAATCAAGCAGTTACTATAAATAGCAGGTCATCGTAGGTGACAGGTGTAAACCCAACAGTTACATCACAAAGGTCAAGTTGAGTAGAAATCAGGTATCCATGGAAATCACAGGAGCTCTAGAATTTACTAAAAATAGGAAGCTAGGCAGGAGGCATAAAAAAATTCTAAGTATCTGAAACTTGAAGCCCCAACCTCCAAATGCGCCTAGGGTTTAAGAGGTTGGTGAAAATATTTCAAAATATGAAACTTGAAACTCACCCACCAATGTGCCCCCAGGCTGAGAATTGAGGAGTCAAAATTCATCTAAGTCTGGAAAAATGGAAGTTCAACCTACTAAATGCGCCTTAAGAAGCTTGAAGAGTCATGAAAAATTTGCTAAGTGTTGAAAATTGGAAACTCAAGGGGTCTAATGCGCCCAAGTCTGAGAGAGGAGGCTTGAAAAATGTCTAAGGCAATGAAACTTGAAGCTCAACCTAGCATATGCACCCAAATGAGGAGTGAAGAAATTTTTCTAAGTGTGGGAAATTGGAAGCTCCCACCCCCAAATGCGCCCAAACTTTGAGGAAGACTTGAAATTTCTCTAAGTATGGAAAATTGGAAGTAACACTTCTTGAATGCGCCCTTGCAAGTTGAAGAGGCTAGAAAATTTTCTAAGGAATTGAAAGTGGAAGTAGCCCTTGCCAAATGTGCTGAAGTTGAGAAGGGGAGCTTAAAAATTTTCTAAGTCTTGAAAATTGAAAGTAGGGGTCCCTGAATGCACCTTGACTTGGAGAGGAAGTTGAAATTATTCTAAGTGATGAGAATTGAAAGCTCAAGGTGCTAAATGCGCCTTAGTCTGGAGAGATACCTTAAAATTTGTCTAAGGCATTGAAACTGAAAGCAACACCTCAAATGTGCCTAGCTTGAAGGGGGAGATAGAGAAATTTTCTAAGTGTTTGAAGTTGGAAGCTCCTACCCCCAAATGCGCCCTTGAGAGAGAATGAAAGATGAGTTGATGGAGATTTGACTAAGTCATGGAAAATAAAACTAGAATGGGTGAAATGCACCCAAGTGCCAAGATGTTGGTTTAAAATTTTTTCTAAGGCAATAAAATGGAAGTAGAGGAGGCTAAATGCACCCTTGAAAGAAGGTGGCTAGAAGAAATTTTCTAAGTCCGGAAAATTGAAAGCCCAGACCCCCAAATGCGCCCAAGTTGAGTGGAGAGCTTGGAATTTTGATTAAGTCTTTGAAAGTGGAAGTAGGCCTTGTCTAATGCGCCTTAGCTTGGAGAGATGCCTAGAAATTTTCTAAGTGTTGACAAATGAAAGTATGACCCCCTAGAAGCACCCAAGATGACAAGGTGAAGAAGAAATTTGTCTAAGGCAATGAAGCTAGAAGTACAACCTCCTAAATGCGCCCAAGCTTGAGAGGGAGGTAAGAAAACGCCTAAGAGTTAAAAATTGAAAGCTCAAGGGTGGAGATGCACCTAAATCAAGAGGTGGAGATAGAAAATATTCTAAGTTTCACAAAATGGAAGTAGAGGTCCTTAAATGCGCCTTAGCAACCTGAAGCAGTGGAAACTTTTCTAAGTGTTGAAAATTGAAAGTGTAAGGGTGGAAATGTGCCTGAGTCAAGAGGTGAAATTGAAAAGTTTCTAAGGTGTAGAAAAATGAAAGTTAGACCCCTCAAATGCACCCAGAGTGAAGAAGAGATGCTTTGAAAATTTTCTAAGTAATGAAACTAGAAGAAGACCCACCTAGATACGCCCTGTCAAATGGCGATGTCAAGAAATTCTTCTAAGTGTTTGAAAATGAAAGTGCATGCATTCAAGGAAGAGACATCAAGGTGAGAATTTTTCTAAGGGAGAAATGAAAACCCACCATCCCAACTGCACCATCAAGATGAAGAAATTTGCAGATCCCATCAAATCCGCCCATGATGAAAGGTTGTAAAGAAGGAAAAGTCTGCTGGAGAAAATGATGAATGAGGCCAATCAGACCTTGGAAATCAAAATTCCGAGATTTGGTAAGTGGAATGAAAGTATACTATAAAGTGTTTTGATGCTCTTCTTTTGTTTGTTTTGCAGGATGAACACCGAGACCAAGGCATGATTGCTCGAGGTGACAGACCAAATACTCCATGACAATGCTAGGGAGATAAAGTTACATGTTTCAAGATCCTCCATGGGGAGAAATGGCTAAGTGTTGAAATTTCTCCTCAAAGACCCAATATACACCCAACTCAGGGAGGCAGGTGGTAAAGAAGAAATGATTGAGTCCAAGACTGGAGAATCCTCCAAGATTAGATGGGGAATAATGAAGGCCCAAGTGTTAGAAGTCATCCTCAAGCACTTTGAAGTTAAAGAATGACAACATGATGGATTGAAAGTGGATGAATTCTTCTTAGGAATGACGTCCTTCTCCGGTAGTGACCCAACAAATGTTCTCCAACAATGACAACTAAAAGGAAGATCATCATCAAGCAGCTGAACGTACTTTCCATCTCAGTCCTAGAAGCTGAGGCAGTGTTGGCCAGATTCATCCAGTTTGCAGTCAGGAAGAGGAACAAGAACAATGTGAACGCTTTTCCAGACAAGAATCTTCTAGAAGATGGTGGACATTAATTGCTCATTTATTACTCCACTCTTCTTGGTGGCAGTTTTTAGTGTTAGGCCTTATGTGGCTCGATATGAGCCATCCATCTAATTGTAATCTAGGTCGTTCATTGGATTGGGCCAACTATAAAAGAGGCACCCCCCCTCATTTGTATCTCATTAGATTAGCTCAAAGATAGGAAGATAGAGAGACAACTTAGAGATAGCTTAGTATAGATTGATAGTGTAGTTTGAAGAAGGAAAGTTTTTCCTTTGAAAGCTTTGTAAGAAATTGTTGTGAACACTCTCATAATAAAAAGGGTTTTCATTGATGATGATCTCGTCTTTTGTTGTGAGTAGCTAGCAAGGTTTCTTCGTCCTTCTGATTCGATTAGTAGCTTAAAGTAGAGTAAATTTCATTTCATGCAAGTAGATAGGAATAATGGAATGTGGTGTTTGATCTAAGCAAGCTTCGCTTATCCATACCACTAGCGGGGTCACTGACGGTGTGTTCGCCTTGTTTGGTCAATAGGAAACGTTGTGGACCTAACTTCAATAACCTTTTGAATGATGGTATGCGTTGTTGTGATGGTATCTTCATGTCAAGTGGTGGTTTGAATATCTTTAGTCACCTCCATTGAAGATTGCACTGACTCCGTGGAAGCTATCCGACGCGAGGAAAAGTGAAGTCCGGTTGAAGTTTGTTGAAGTTAAGTTCCATATCCCACACTTAGGATATAATTTAGAATTTCTAAACCTTGCACCCATTTTAATTCAGTACTTTCTGGTTAGTTTAGGAAACAAGAGCTTTATAGATAAAACCTTTCGAGCATTCAAATTCCCTTTTCCGCTGTTGAACAATTTTGTAAGTCCCCTTGAAATACTAGCAAATCACATCGAGCCAACTAAGACTATCCACTGCATGAAGGAACCTTGGAGTTGAATGCATGATCTTTCTAGCAATCTTAGCATGCAGGAGATTTTGTTCAAGAGAGGATAGAGTCGCCGTTGTTAACTTTATTCTGTGTTAGTGTAGTCACGAAAAACACATCAACAGTTTACTGCTTTTTCAATCAACCTTCAATATTCTCAACATCTGATCAATTGGGTTCATCCAAAATGTGCTTCTGAACAAAACCTAGGTGGCAACTTTTTTCAAGAAAATATGAAGAAATTAGGGTTTGCTGCTTTTTTAATCTACACTAAATTTTTTCAAAAATAGGCGATCTAGATGTTCTTGTAACAAAATTTTGAACAAAACCCGTATCTCATAATTTTTTTGAAAAAATTGGTCCGTTTGAAGAAGAAAAACCAGGAAGCTAAATTTAGAAAGTTTTGCAAAACTTGTCTGAATATAGGCAAGTTTATAGTCAATTTTCAAAGTTGAGTATGGAGTACACTCCCCTCGAGTTCAAGACCAAATCGACACTATATCATGACTTCATCAAAACATCTGAGACTGACTTCCATCATATCAAACTTGTATTCAACTTGCAAGCATTGGAAATTCAGGCAACATTGCAGTTAGGCACCTTGGTCACTCCAAACTACTTGCAATAGCATCCATTCCTATTTTAGTACAATTTTTGTAGTTTGTAATTGCTTGCATCAAGCATTACAATCTGGCTACTCGGGAGTTACAGTTGGTAGATGGTAAAGTGATTTGCAGCCTGAAACCAAACATGATTGATAAATGCTTCTCAATACCAGCTTGGCCAGAAAGTGTGACTATCTCCAAGGAAGAATGTGAAAGAATATGGGACATGCATAAGGAGAAATACAACAAGAAGATTGCACAGAAGTGGATGAAAGAAAAACATGAGACTCTGCCAAAGAACATTGAGCAAGGGGAATTCAAAGATGAAATTGCTATAATGATCACCTTGCTCAACCAGATCATTGGTCAAGAGGATGCTACAAAGTTCTAGCCCTGGATGTTCTATGTTATACGTCATATCATTAAGAAGACAAAATTCTATGATTGGTCAACCTCAATTAGTGATAGCCTCCATCAACAAATAATTGAATACTTCCAAATTCATGAGTTCCAGATGGCCTTCTACCTTGTCTACCTAGTGGGCCTTCCAAGGCAAATTCAAAGGGTTGAATACTATGGGGTCTCTGAATGTACAACATTTCTACAATTACTAGCCTCAGTTGGAATTCATATAGTCATCACACCATTACAAAAAGGTAAATGAGGCTTTCCTGATGTATACAATGCAAGACCTAGATAATGAGTTGCACGTATGCATTTCATCAACTACCAGGGCAACAATGGCAGAGTGGGCAAATTGCTTTATTCAGTTTCCTACCTTCACCCACATTAGAGTCTACGGTTTCTCTAGTGCTCCACTCATGTTGTCGAGGTACCCATTAGATGAAGTTGTTTTCATGGAATTCCTAAGGCAAGGATATGATGTCCACACTGTTTTGCGAAATAGAAAGAAGCCCGTCTTTAGTTTTCCATTTGGATTGGGAATTTACACATGCAGATCAGCAGTAGATGCCAAGTCCATGGGTGATGAGTTGGCTAAACTTGGTCTCAAGCCATACAACGAGAGATGATCACATGACCCTCACGATGTCTTCGCATCCCGGCTTGAGAAGAACTATGCTCATGTGCCCGCACTTGAAGATTTATGGGCCAATTGTAGAGATGAGTTTGAGGTACGAAGGCATAGTTATAATAGACTCACTCTCCATCAAATGAAAGATTGCTTGTTAGAGGATATCAAGGGACTTTTAGATGATGATGGAGATGTACTTCTCCCAATGTACACTTGATAACAAATTGAGCAACAACCTCTTCCATAGGTCAACTAGGCCAACAAAGAAAACATCTCGGTGGAAGAAAGGACACGCCAAGTCATTGAGTACAACAAGACTTTCTTGGTCCTCAAGGGGAAGAAATCCATTCCAGCAACAAAGCCGCTAAGAACACAGTCATCACTTCCCTCTTCTTGCAGAGCACAACCAAAGATGAAGGGTATAAGTCAGTCTCAAGAAGGTGTAAAGGGCAGTAGATCAACAAAGAACGTAAGGAGAAGGTTGGACTTCTCAAATATAGTCATACATGAGCAGCCAATAGTTGAAGAAGAAGCTCCTCCAAAATAGTCTGTACTTGAAAAGGAAATAGAAGATGTGTCTTAAACACATGATTCTCCACCATTGCCAAGGTCTTCACCAATTCACATTGATCTAGAGAATGAAGAAGATGAAGGAGTTGTAGTTGAACCTCTTAGAGAAGTTATTAGAGATACCACATCTTGGCTTGAGAGCTCCCTGGGAAGGAAGAGAAGAAGACCATCATATAAGCTGAATCACTGCCACGAACAACATTCTGGAACTGGGCTTGCACTTCATCAAGTCCAACGTAGGAACCATCATCATGACTATACTGAGAAGGAATCCTTGCAACAAACTCACTTATGAACAAAAGAACCTTAGTTACCCTTTGTCTGTATGCAATAAACTCCTTAGATATCCTCTCATAGGTTCTCACCTTGAAGATGTGACACTCTCTCCATGCAGGGATTTGCCTCTCGTGTTCTCTTGAAACCATTGAGCCATAAGTTGTATCCAAATCTGCAATGATGATTTTGTGCCTGAGTTTCACTTCTACCATTGATTGCTCAAATCCTTGAATCCCTTGGCGTAAGTCACGTGCATTATTCCTTAGCTGAAACATCTGTGCCAAGATTTCTTTTCCTCTGATGACGAATCCTTCAATCCATTCTTGTTGTTTTCTTCACACATATTACCAACTGCCTCAACTGTTGATGATCAACTAGTGTTTCTAGAATCTGGGGCAGCAACTAAGTAGCCTGTGAAGTGCCATGAACAAGATTAGTTTTAGAAATAAAGTGCTTGCATGTTGGCAAGTTGAGTTGTAAAAGTAAGGGTATTGTAGGGTTCCCTACCTCTGGCTTGTCTATAAATAAGAGCGTTTGCTCATTGTTTTCTAGAACCGTAATTGTGATAACAAATTGCTAAGCCTTTTTTTCCTGCAAGTTGTTGTTTAGTTGATGTTCACTTTGTGTAAGAGCAAGTTTGCAAGCCTCTTTAGCTGCAAGTTCTTGTTTAGTGCATGTATCTTGTGTAATTTTTGTTCTTGAGATTTGAGAAATAAAGTCTTGTGGCTATCTTGCCCTGATATAATGTCTCAAATTTCCGTTTGTTGTGTTATGCTTATATGATCTCCATTTCAGCTTGCATTGAAAGTAAGTAGATGTATGTTGGAAGAAGAGTTTATCTAAGTATTTTTTTAGAGAATCAAACTTTGTCCATTTCTAATTCTCTTGCTTTGCGTTTACTTGAAAAATTAGAAACGTCATTAGAGTAGGCTAGTCATAGTTGAAATTCCAAAACAAAAAATCTTAGCTACGACACTTGAGTTTTCTAACCTTGTGCTCTTAGCTAAACCAAAAAGATAGGAAAATTAGTTTTAATTTACTTTCTTGAACAACATCAGCAGAGAGGGAGCTTCCCCTCCTAATTTGAAGAGCAGTTTATTTGTGCATAGTTGTCCGTTTCTCTTTTGCATTCCAGAGGTGCAAATTAAAACGCCAACAGGATGTATAATCAGTTCAGTCCTGGAAAGGATGTCTGGTCTTGCAGGTTCTGAAAGTTGATTTAGGGGTCCCAAAAGTATTGGCGTCCCTGGCCTATAGGGGCGCTTTTGACCTTTTGTAATGTAATTTTCACTTTGTAATCTTTCACGAACAACCCTAGTTTGACATTTGTTGTCAGATGTTTGATTTAACTGTTGAACTTGCTGATGGTGTCATTGTTGAGACTAATCAAGACAAAGGACTTCCTGGAGGTTATGGAGCTTGAAGACTGTATCCAATTGCTCAAAAATTTTGGCGCCTATTTCTAGGAGGGTGCATTTCCCTTAACACTTAGCCAATTTTTCATGTTCTTTATTTTGCCTTTGCTTCTAGCATTGTATGCTTGCTTTTCGTTTGTGAATGCTTGACAGGGCCTATGAACTTGCAATTGGATTGATTGCGAAGCTGAAAGGATGCTGAGCAGATGCCTTGTAGAAAGCAGTCACTAAAAACCACAACAGGTGGCTCCAAATGATGGGCGCCCTTGGCCAGCAGGGGCACTTTTGCCTTGATGTCTATTGATTTACCCTCCGTTTTGCGTGCTTGTATGATCAACATCTGCTATCGTTTGATATGTCTCATAGACTAGCAAACAGGTTCCTTGTAAAGCTGTGTTGATGCCAGAGAGATCACCTGAAGATAAGCTTACTCAAAAACTGACATTTGGATAGTCTTATTGTTGGGCGCCCTTGGGGTATAGTGGCACTTTTTTCATGATTGACTTTCGCTTTGAGCATCTTCTATCTCCACTTCCGTTTGCTGGTGATTGATGAATCTAATTGACTTGCTTGACAATGCATCAGAAAGCTAGCGAATTCTGAAGAGGACGATTGGTTTTGCAATTGTTAACAACTGCAGTTGGCCTCCTGAATTCATGGGCGCCCCTGGCCTGTAGGGTTGTAGTGGGCTTCAGACTTAGTCACTTTCAATGATTTTCATCCTTCTTGAGCTTCACATTTATTGTGTCATTGATTGCATTGACCACGATCACTATCTATTGACCGCGTGAAACACCAACACCAGCTATTCACATGTTTGTCGACTGCATTGTCGCCACTGTTGATGTGATGACTGCGTTCACTGTTGCACGTGTGTGATCTGCGAAGCTTCCAACATTCCTTGCGCTTTGCATTCACCGTGTTGCTTGACTGGGTTAATCACCGTTGTTGACGTTGTGAATGCGTTCATCGTTGCAATTGCTTTCACCATTTTGCATGTACAGGTGCTTGAAAAATGGCTAAGGCATTGAGTGCGTAGCATCTTTCTTGTAGCAAGGCATGCATTCTCCAAACTTAGAATATTTTTCAACATTTTTCACTTTTGAAAATCCCCTCCATCGCAAAGCATCTTTTCGGGCATCTTTTGCCATGGATTCTTCCTTGAAGCTTTTGAGGCTTAGGTTTCGACACTTGGTACTGGCCATTCTTCCATTAATGGTTGTAGAGGTTCTAGCTTTTCTCCTGAAAAAATGAAGTAAACCCATTAGAGTAAAACAAACTTTTTTGGTGATTTTGACTTGACGAGTGTGATTGTGAAGTCAAATTATCCTATCAAAATCATTTTCAACTAATTTTGGAAAGCTCCTATTTTTAGGGGTTTTCCTAAAAACATGGGTATGAAACCCTAATTTTCAAAATTTCAGAATTTTGCAAGTATCTTGACATAAACTCACAAAAAGTCAATGTTTTTTTGACCTAAAACAGATTTTTGGCAACAATTTTACATGATTTAGACCATTTTAATCAAAATGCCTTAATGAAGCAAAAAATTATTTTTGGGTACAACAAAACTGATTTTGATTGGTTGAAAATACGACCTGATTAGGCTGGTCTAGTCAGAATCATCAAAAAGTCAGTTTTTCTTTGGTGGGTCTATTTCGCTTTTTCAGAAGATAAATCAGGACCCCCGAGGTCATCAATGGAGGATGGCCAGTTGCTAGGTGTTAGATTCAAACTCTCAAATACTACACAGATCGATCAACGACGAAAGATGCTTGAGAAATGGTGAACAAAGGAGGGGAATCTAAAAATAGCGATAAAAATATTCTAACACTAGAAAAGAAGGGTGTTGTATTTCAATGGAGGCGCCTAGTTTTCAATTTCTTAGCCAATTTTTCAGCTTCTACAGATCATGCACAGGCAACGGTTTACACAATTTATAGTTAGCAAAGGTGGTGAACGTAGTAAAAAAAGGTGGTGAACAGCTAATGAAGAAATTTGAAAATCTTAAAAAAATAATCTATCTTTGGAGAAGTTGGGTGCCTTTTTTCAAGGAGGGCACCCAAGATCTCATGCCTTAGATTTTTTTGTTGTTTTTGAGAAGACATACAATTTACTCTTTAGCCCAATTTAGATCCAATCAAATGCAATGAAAAGCAATTTCAAGGTTGGGAAAAGTTGGAAATCATCTCAGATATGTTCAGGCTCTTCAATGAATCCATCATCCAGCACGAAGGATCTGTCAGACAATGAAAAATGTAGATCGAGTAGAGGTGAAAACACGAAAAATGGAGAAAGTCAAAAGAAAAGTTGAAAATTACAAAATTTTTCCTAAGTTTGCAAGGTTTAGGCACCTTTTTTCAAGGAGGGTGCCTTTATTGCCAACACAGAATATTTTTCGTTCATTCAAAAAAATTGTCAAAAGGCTTCCGTCAGCCCAGTTATGGCTTTCGCAAAATCAATCAGATGCAGCAGCAGAGGCTGGCAGAAGGTATCATTCTACTCAAATATGATCAGGCTTGCCAAAATGACTGACTTTTAGTCTCTTCCATTCACTTGCTGGTAAGAAATGACATCCAAATAGGGGTCATGTTGACGGGTGTTTTATGACTGCACCAACACAAAATAAAGTTTCCCAATGGCTACTCTATCCTCTCTTGAACAAAATCTCCTGCATGCTAAGATTGCGAGAAAGATCATGTATTCAACTTCAAGGTTCTTTTATGCAATGGACGTAGTCTCAATTGGCTCGATGTGATTTGCTGGTATCTCAAGGGGGACTTATGTAATTGTTTAATTGGAGATCAAAGAGGAAGGGGCTTTCACAAGATTCAAAATATTAGTCAATGAAGCATGGGTTTCCTAAAAGAACCAAAAAGTACTGAATTGAATGGTTGTAGGGATTAAAAATGCTATGGTCTACTCTAGGCGTGGGACATGGAGATCAACTCTTGCAAACTTCTATAAATACTCGCCCAACCATTCATTGTTGGATATCCTTGTGCAATTTCTTTCTTGTGAATTTGAGAGCTTTCTTGTCCATTATCTAAGCTGTTGTGTTTTCTGTTGCTACATTTTATCATTTTGCTGAGAGCGTGAGATTTAGAAGCTTTTACCAGCTGCTGTTAATTGGCTGTGCTAAATCCCTTGTAGAAGAGTGAATTAACTTCTATTAGAGAAGTATTATTTAAGAAGAGTGACTTGAAGGAGTCATCACCATTGAAGGAGAGTTTTTGCAAGGAAACCATCCCCAATTGGAATTTTGGAAGTTGCTGAAGGAGAGACGAGAAGACCAGTGCTGGGAAAAGAGCTTAATACATCAGGCATGATATCTATTTAATAATTCTTATTTGAAATGTTGCTCTCTTTTATTCTTGAGTTTGATATTTGCAATTAGTTCATATTGCAATTAATTCATAGAAAATCAGTAATGTCTTGATGAACTTTCATTGCATTTAAGGACAAATGTGTGAGGAATTTCATTGTATTTAAAGGGAAAATGAATAAGGAAAACCAATGCAATTAAGGGTAAATGCTTAGGAAATTCAATGCATTTTAATGGTAGAATAAAAGAAAGATTGAAGGATAAAAGGGTTGTAAAAAGGGAATCAAATGTTTAAGAAGCTTAAGGGTAGCTTTACTTAATTTGAATTATTCAATGAAGGGTTTTTATATGCATTTGATTGAGTTTGCAATTTTGTATGATCTTCGTATATGGAGAATACGTAGAGTAATTAATATCTACTAGGAACGAAAAGATGTCAAAACCAAGTATGATCTTTAGCTTATGTTATTAGGTTAACTCTGACAAGCTTCACTCCTAGGATAAAGATTTCCTAAATGAAGAGTTAGGATATTAGATACTTGTTTATTGGCTCATTTCTTAGTAAAATGTTTGAGGTAGGAAGTCTGGGGTAAGCTGAACCCATTGAAGGACATAGTCTACGCATAGAGTAAGGTAGCCCAAAGTCAAATTGGCCCTAAGTAGTGTGAGTGATAGATGACTTACTCAGTGGTTTACTGAACTAGAATACTATGGCCATAGTAATGTAATGTACCTACATCCTCTTAGATTGGGAGATGATTACATTGTCAGTTCACAGTGATCCAATAAGTACATACTAGTTTGGGATTGTGGGATACAAGAATCCAGTTATGTAGGACACACCACTATGCCCAGTTGGTTAACAAAATCGGTTATTCAACCAATCCTTTTGACGAAGGGAGGGCTTTTCATTGAAAAATGAATGTGCGGGGGACCGTATTATTAGTTTTTGGTTGGCGGAAAAGCACCCGAGTGATGTTTCTCCTCCACAATCAGACGTTTGAAGAACCAAGATTTGAAAGGGAATATCCTTGACCATCTTACTTCTATTTGTGCAAAAGTTGTTTAAGTTGTGTATGTACTCTTATGCTTTTGTACTCTATTATTCATTTTGAAATGGTAAAAGTTATTTTGTTGTGAAAAGCTTTAAATTGTATTTATATGATGTATTTCAATTTAAAAATAAAAGATTTTTTTTTATTACAGTGTTATTTACTTGTTTACTTTTGTTAAAAGTTATAAAAATTAAGGAATTTTTATTTCACGTATAGGATAGGTCGTTACAGAATATAAAATTGTAAATAATGGCAATTTAAATAATAAAATAAATAATAAAAATGTATCAAATTAATATAACACAATAAAATCAATTAATATAAATATTATCATAATTATCAAATAATTATTAAGAGATAATATTATAAATATTAAAATATACATATTTAAATAATAAATATAAATAATACTATAGATAAATATAAATAATATTACAAATAAATTAAATAGTAAAATATCATACACATCAAAACAAAATAATAAAATGAATATAATTTATGATATCATTAAGAAATGTTTAACTAAAAGTCATGTCCATTTGTGGGGTTATCTCTATTCAAAGAGATGCCTCTCTTCATGGACGTATAAAAATATAAAATAAGTTTGTGGGAAGAGATATTAAAAATACACTTGAGATTTTAAGAAGAGGAGAGAAGAGAAAATGAATGATGATGTAAAAAGGAGATCTATCAATAGTGTGTAGAGAACAATAAAATAGAAATTAGAAAGGTTTGAAATTAGATTTGAAAAAGTAGCAATCATTTCAAAAGGTTGTGTCTTTTCTAATGAATGTCTCTTTTCAAAAAGATACATCTTCTCATTTGAATGTGAAGATATAAAAAGGGAAAGAATGAGATATATATAGAAGGAAGAAGGAAATAAAAAATAGAAGGGGAAACAAAAGATAAAATATAGATTGCAAGATCATTTGAAATTTATAAAGACAAACATGTGGAAAGTAGATAAGTATTTTATGAATATAAGGAGATAAGTATTTTATGAATTTAAATAATAAGTTAGATAAATGTTTGTATATTAAATAATGATGTTGATAAATACATTTTGAATTTAAATAATAGTCTAATTAATAGTAATTCATACATGATGCTATTTATTTAATGTTATCTATTTTTTTTATTGATTGCATGGGGAATATTAAATCATGCATGCTACTAGTTATCTTATAACATTGCTAATATGTTATGCTCCATTGACATTATTGTATGTAAAGATACTTGTAGCAATTATTGAGGCTTATAAGTAATTGTGATTATTTGATTGAAAAATGAATAAATTTATGAATGTCTTTATCCTATGATTGATCCGGAAAAAGAGAAAAAGAATGCAATATGAACACTAGACCACAATAAAATGATATCTTCAAGAAATTAAGGCAGGTTTAGGGTAATCCAAAAATGGGGACATTATAGTGGTATCAGAGCATCTTTCCTCACATCCCGTATGTGCTTGAGCTAGTTGCTTGCTTGCTTGAGCTACTTGCTTACATGCTTGAGCTGGTTGCCTACTTGCTTGAGCTAGTTGTCTACTTGCTTGAGCTACTTGCTTGTCTACTTAAGCTACTTGCCTACTTACTTGAGTTGATTACTTGCATGCTTGAGCTGGTTGCTTGTGTGCTTGAGCTGGTTGCTTGCATTCTTGAGCTGCCTACTTGTCTACTTGAGCTAGTTGCATACTTGCTGGAGCTACTTGTTTGCATGCTTGAGCTACTTGCTTGCATGTTTGAGCTACTTGCCTATGTGCTTGAGTTCCTTGTTGCCTACTTGAGCTATTTTCTTGTGTGCTTGAGCAACCTGAGTTACCTCCTCTAGATGATGAAGGACAACTTATCTCAAGAGCTAGAATTTATCATAGACACCAGAGAAAGGAATTTGAGGAACAAGATCATTATAGATTTTTTAATCAAATGGAGGGGACTTCCTGAAGATGATGCTACATAGGAAAAAGAAGAAACTATTAAGGCTAGGTATACTCTATGAATGGATACCTAGAAGATTTGAGAAAGTTTAGTTGTAACGATTGTTGCAACCTTTCTCCAGATTAAGGCTAGGTATACTCCAGGAATGGATACCTAGAAGATTTGAGAAGTTTAGTTGTAACGATTGTTGCAACCTTTCTCTTAGATTAAGGCTAGGTATACTCCAGGAATGGATACCTAGAAGATTTGAGAAAGTTTAGTTGTAACGATTGTTGCAACCTTTCTTCAAGATTAAGGACAGGTATACCCCAAGAATGGATACCTAGAAGATTTGGGGGAAGTCTAGTTGTAACGATTGTTGCAACCTTCCTCCAAGATCAAAACTAGGTATACTCCAAGATTGGATATCTGCCAGGTAATACCCCAAGAATGGATACCTAGAAGATTTGGGGGAAGTCTAGTTGTAACGATTGTTGCAACCTTCCTCCAGATTAAAACTAGGTATACTCCAAGATTGGATACCTGGAAAATTTGAGAAAGTTTAGTTGTAATGATTGTTGCAACCTTTCTCTCATAATTAAGGCTGGGCATACTCCAAGAATGGGGTACCTAGAAGATTCAAGGAGTTTTAGTTGTAACGATTGTTACAACCCTTCTCTTGATTAAGGTTGGTTACACTCCAGAAATGGGGTATCCATAATTCTTGAGGAGATTAGATGTAACGATTGTTACAATCTCTCTCTCTCTCAAATACAAACAAATGCAAGTATATCAAGACATGAAGAACATTAAGGAAGAAGACACTACATTTTGCTTGAGGACCAGCAAAGCCAAGAGGGGAAAACTTGTGATGTCCCCATCACCCAAGAATATAAAAGATAAGTATATATTTCATATATTTATATTTTTAATAGATATACACATTCAGATAGAGTAATCATTATAAAATATTCTCATTTAAATTATATGTATAATCGTGACTAACCTGTGTACTGTTGGTGACATGTTAGAAAAAGAGATCCTAGAAGGAACTAAGATTTTTTGCTTGAGGACAAGCAAATTTGGGAGGGGAGGACTGTCATGTCCCCAGAATCTGAACATTAAGATAATAGGTCTGTGTTTTCCTCTAATAGCATGTTGCAATATTTATTTTCTCAACATAATGGTAGCAAATATTAGCAAATATGTAGCATAAAGGTGGCAAAATGATATGGTATGATATGAAAATGGAATATGAGAATGGATATGAAGGTATACAAAAAAGGTTAAAATATGGCATAAAATGGAACGTGAATGGCTCTCATCAATAATTATAAGATATTCCTTCAACACATGACTAAATCACATTCAATGATGCAAACAACTTCATATACAATATGCATAGTTCACATAATATAAGAACTAAGGTGACATTTCAATCTTGATTACTACCCCACGTCCAAGGAGTTAAATATCTAGCCAATAGTGGAATAAGATAAATAATAATGCCTTGGGGAATAAACACCTCCAGTCTCCCTCTCATCAAGTTGCCACTTAGAGTGTGGTAACAAGCTTATCTATTAACGTGGCCGACTCCTTCAAATATCAACTATGAGCTGCCTATACAACCCTTGCTTTGATCACATCCCTTTTTAGAATCGTTGATTATATTGATGTGGATAGCAATGACAAAGGAATAATTTGATGATATTATATGCAAGGCTTCAGACTACTGTTGTGATTTCATCTCATGAAGAGGCTGACCTTGTGAATGGTGGCACTTATGAAATGCCACCTACTTATTCTAGTCACCCAATGCTAACACCCAATGGTATGTGGCTCTTCAAGAAATATATAATATGCACAGATGAATAAATACTAACCTTAGTTCTGAGTCGATTCCATATCAATAGAGATTGGGTTGCCTACATATAGATGTCCAATTTGTAATCATAATAATATATGCTTGTTGTGGATAAACAAGTCAACCAAGCTCCTTCTCGTCAAATATCATTGAATTTAGAGAGTTGCAATATATTTTTAATAAATCGACACTCTTCAAGATGGCACAAACTCTATATAAGGAGGAGCCAATATTAACACAAGTCCTCGACCATATTTCAGATGGCAACCATATTGTATTTTAGTGAAGTAGCAAAGTTGGTGACTCAAATGGAAGTTTCCATGAATTAATAATAGTTCCTCTCCTTAATGTGTTGACTCACCTTGAACTCATTAAGTGTATAGGCTAGACTCCTTCATCTAACTCATATCACAACAATGATACTATCCTTCCTTAATTTCCCATATATGTGAATCATTCTTCCCATCTCCTTTGAATCTTCTTCTTTTGACATGGCTTGGTAACCAAGGTGGCAGCTCCAACAGGGGAATAGTAACTATGTTTATAGATTTTCACACTAATTGTCATGTCCTTATTTCTAGAGTGATCACCATTCAGGAGGTTGACTAGCCTATTACCCATTCCCATAGTCTAATCCAGTTGGATAGGGAATGTTTTGCTATAGCTGGTCATATTTTCATATTTTTGGCCATTGGGAGAGATAAGGGAAATATTATTATTTTTATTTGGGCCAAGGAGAAAAATAAATATTTCATTTTGAGCCTTTATGTTATAATTTTATTTTAAGTCAATTTAGAAAAATTATAAAAGTGACTTAAGTGGGGAAAAGACAAAAAAACAATTTAAAAATAAATAATTTTTCCTCTAAGTGGGATGACTAGGTATGGGGGGGAACATTTTATTAAAAATCATTTAAAATGTGTTTGAGGTCCACTTCTTTTGGAGGGAGTTTATAAATAGGACCTCTATCATTCTTGCGGCTTATATTGTGGATTTGATAAACTTATTTTTCTCTATCTTTAGTTGAGGATTCTATTGTAATGTCCCCATTCTCAGAGTGACAACATGGAGATGAGAACTAGCTCATTCACCATTCTTGTGAGCTAGTTGTCATGGTCAGGGAATGATATTTTGGCCAAGAGAAATATATTTTGATGATTTTTGCAAATGGAGGAAAGGGGAAATTTTTAATGTAAAATAAAATAAAATATTTAATATATTTTATCATTATTTTATTCACACTTATAATGCCAAAATAATTTTATAAAAAATAATAAAATAAAGTGGGCCTAGGAGGGGGATGACCACATGGGGACTTATAAGGAGAAATGTAATATTATTTAATTGCTTCTAGGTGGCCGACTTGACCCATGGGAAAATAATATTAAAAAATAAAATAAAAGAAATAAAAGATTATCCTTGCTAGGTCGACCTTAGCTTGGGACTGCTAGAGAAAATATATAAATGGAGGTATTGTGATTCATTTTGGCATTATGATTTAAGTTGGATTTTGCAATTTGAGTTCATCTCTTAGCTGAGAATAACTTTCAGTCCATTCAAGGTGATGATCCCTTGATATCTAGGGTTTGGAGATTGCCCCATTCCCACTTTGAGAGGTGGATACAATCAGTGTTCATCACAGAGCTTATTGCAGTCATAATTTTGGAGACATTAGCATATTTCTAGCTAAGGTTTAAAGGAGGATTTCCATATTTGAGCTGCTACATATTTTTATTGGACAAGCTACCATGGGCACTCCATTCTAGGGTATATTTTGGAGCACATTGCAATTGATTTCATAATTTTTGGAGGCTTCTATGAATTTTGGTGAATTTTCAAAGGTGAAGTCGACTAGGGTTGAAGGTTGCAAGTTGCATTTCTAGTTCTGATTAGATTTTGTCTATCTTTGGCTTTCATTGTGAGGTTGTAAGATTCATCTTTTAAAAGGTTGATTTGGCTAAAGGTTTCAATTATATCTTAGTCTTGGACACCTATTTGAGGAAGCATTTGGAGGCTTCATTGGAGGTCGAAATTATATCAGCTACAACTGTAGGTGTTTGTAGCTCTTTGACAGTCATTTTTTTTATCAAGTTCTTTTTATCAGCCCTCTTGGGCTCTTGACACGGGTATGTTTGTATGGAATTATGGACTATATTATGCATTTGAATTTGTAATATTTTGAGCAAGGTCTGGAATTACATGACAATCCTATGTCCATTATGACAGTCATTATCAGCTTGTAATGACAATATAGTTTGCTATATTTTCAATAGATTTCAATTCTATTTCCTTCATGCATAATTTTTTAATTTTATGAACATCATTTGGCTTCAAATAATCAAGCAAAACCACAAACAATTCAAAAAAATAAATCAGAAAACTTATACAACAGTGGCATGCAATCTGTTTGATGAAATGTCACACAAGGGAATTTGGAAAATTTGGATCATAATTGAGTTGGGATATTTTAGTAGTATCAGAGCCAAGATTCTGCTAGCCTTTAGGTTTGATTTTAGTCCTATTTGATGCAACAAAGTGATAGGTACAAAAGGTATATTGCACAAGAAAAAAGAAAACAAAAACAATGGGCACATCCTTATCCCAAATAGGACACATTATCAACAACAATAGCAACAAGACAACGTGATATTGAGGTTGGTTTAGCTGGCACGATGGGAGATAGATGCGGTGGTAGTTCCCCAAGGCATGAAGCCAATAATAAAGAAAGAGAAGCAAGAGATATCATGAGAGGCCTTGTAGCAAGGCAACAACATGTGGCAGATGTTTTGTAGCAACTTACAACAACTATACAATAGATGAATACTCCTAGAAGGAAAAATCGTGACCATGAAGACAATGCAAGTGTTGTTGGGACTCCAAGGGCACAAAGAGCACCTACACGTACCACTGATAGACTTTTGCAACCTACATTTTTGAGAAATGAACCAAAAGAAGAGATTGCCAAAGTAAATGAAGTTGCATCATTCACAGACAATGTCATGACAATGCACGATGAATGTGACATGTTTCCACCACAAGTAAAGGAAAACTTGACCTTTGACCAATATATGAGTCAAAAAATGGTGCACAATAGAACAAGGAAAGATAGGAGGCCAAGGAATCAAAATAAGGACCTAAAACATGCCACAAGTAAACTCACACTTCCAACATTTGATGGTAGTAGAAAGATCATAGCAAGAGCTTGGATTCACAAGCTGGATACCTTCTTGACTCTTCGACCTATGGAAAAGGATGATGCAATCAAATTCGCAACCATGCACTTAGAGGGAACTGCATATGATTGGTGGCATCATGGTTTGGTTACTCAAAACCATGGATTGATTCATTCTTATGATGAGTTTAGTAGGAGGTTGATAGCACAGTTTGACAGGAAGGACGTTGAGGTGTATTATAGGGAGTTGGCACAACTTAAACAAAGTGGACATGTGGAGACATATATAGAAGAATTCCAAAAGACTGTTGTTATGGTTCCAGATATGACTGAGAGGAGGGTAGTCATGTTGTTTATTGAGGGCCTTAATGATAGGTTGAAAGGAATACATAAGGCACCTAAGCCTAACACATTACAGGATACTATTCATCTTGCCTTAGACCTTGAGACTACACCTTCTTCATTGCAACCCACTAAGAAGAGTTTCAAGAATTTTAAATCTAATTAGAAATCATTCAATAGGCCAAAGGTTACACCTACAATGATCAATGATGAGAGGAATGATCTCAGGAGGAAGAAGTTATGTTTCACTTGCAAACAACCATGGGAGCTTGGACATAGATGCCTTGGGAAAGGCAAGGCACATCTTATTGAGGTCATATCTAGTTTAGAGGATGAGGAGATCCCTAATACTAATTCATAGAGTGAGGAGGAGCATGAGGATCAGCCTCATATTGAGCCTAAGGATCATGATGATACTCAACAAGTTACCATTGCTTCACTTTCAGGAGTTCCATGATACCATTCCTTTCGTGTGAAAGGAGTTCTTAATGGGCAGTGAGTTGTATGTTTGGTTGATAGTGGAGCCACGCATAATTTAATTGATAAAGGATTGGTGGCTAGGAGAGGTCTTCATGTTGAGGATTTTCCAGGATTTCAGGTGATAATGGCCAATGGGTTTGGCATGGGTTGTACCAGGAAAGTCTCACAATTGAGCATACAGATGGGAGATTACACATTGACAGATGACTTATATGTGCACTTGGTTTGGGTGAGATAGATGTGGTGTTAGGCATCCAATGGCTTCAGTCTCTTGGGAGGTACATCCAACACATTCAGAGGATGGAGTTAGAGTTCATATCAGATGGGAAGAAATTTGTGCTAAAGGCTTTGTTAAATGGGAAGCCTAGAGTGGTTTCAGCTAGGAGGATGGAGAACTTATTCAAGCATGGAGATGTGGCATGGGTAGACCAGTGTTTCATTTCATCTAAGTCTCCTTCTAGTGATACGCCTCACCATCATGTGGATATTTAAAGGGTTTTGGATAAGTGTAGTATTGTATTTAGTGACATACTTCTTGGTTTACCTCCTAACTATGGATTTGAGCATGTTATAGAGTTGGAGAAGGGATCTAAGCCCATCATTACTACACCATATAGACATCCTAGGAACTTCAAGGAAGAGAGAGAAAACAATTAAGTAGTTCCTTGAGATGGGACATATTCGACCTTCATCTAGTCCCTTTGCTTCTTCAATAGTTCTGGTGAAGGAGGATGGGACTTTGCGGATGTGTATTGACTATAGGGCCTTGAACAAAAAGACTATCAAGAACAGGTACCCTATACCTGTTGTCAAATCAGATTGCACCCGAACGCTTGAATGATTAAATTTAGCAATCTGTTGAAACATGGGACTATCTTCAGGCTGTGGGTGTTCCTATGGCGAAGATAGACCTCCAGATTCTAGGCTGGTTCCTATATGATTATCTGATTATAGACTTGAAACTTTGATGGGAAAAGGAAGAAAAACTTAATCTAATGCAAAACTGAAAAAGTTGAACTGTGGTTATGCACCTAATCGTTTTCTATTGAAGATTACATTAGGTATTCCATGATAAAAGGCTTCAGGAAACTCTTCTATGGCTGCCTCAAAAGCCTCTTTCATGTCAGCCATTAATAGAAGGAACATACAAAGAGGAAAAAAGCATTAGAAGAAATGCATGGCCACAGCTGTAGGAGCCCATAAAAGCCCTCAAGACGGAAAAGATGCCAGGTTTGTAACACTTACCACACTTCTCCTGCAGGATTCACATGGCAATTATTAGAAAATAGCATTAAAAATGTGATTCAAGCTCTAAAACGACCCTTAGACCTTCAATACCAACAGACCATGGCGGCGTAGCAAGAGCTCCAGCTAGTGAAGTGCATGGTGAATAATGCGAAATGATTAGGGTTTCGCCTCTTTTTCCTTGTCTTTTCTACTCACGGGCTTGGTGACTTTTGATGAAATCTTTTAAGAATAAAACAAAATCATTATGTTTTATTTTTGCCCGTGGTTTGAATTCTTAAGTCAAGTCGACTAATATGCATGGTGGTTGGCTTATGTTTATTGAATGGTGAATGCATATTTAAAATATATGCTAAGTATAGTGTATGAAGCCGTAACAGGAGAGTTAGACTTTCAGATTTGTCATTATTCCATGTAAGCTAATTAATTAAATGATGGACTATAAATCATTTAATTAAATTAGCCATCTTTAAATGCAAATAAAAGACATTATGTGCAAGTAAAGCTAACTGGAGAACAAGTTAATTATGCGAGTTATGAAGATGTTTGGCATTTTACTTCAGTTTCATATCAAATTATCAACTGAAGATTGATCATGCATAATACAAGGATGGAGTTTAAGTTATCATGGGCGAGTTGATAGAAACAAGGTGGTTTTTCGCATGCTTGGACCCTCTTTTTGGGGATTTTCAGTTCAATTTGAGTGCCCCTTGGATCAGTTACGAGTTGACAGCTAGTTGGAACCCGAGTTCACTCATTTTTGCATGAGTTTGAGCTCTTCTTTTGAAGATATTTATTTCTGTGTGAACCCTTTTCCTAGTACCTGCAAAACAACATGAGTAAACAAGTTAAACAAGGAATTGCAAGCTAAAACAAGGATTCCCCATGAAATCCATTTACAAACTCAAAATAGAAAATAAAACAATGAAGAACCAAATAAAAACAATGAAATAGCTTGAATCCTAATTTAAATATGCAAACTCATGATCCCATGGGGGAATTGGTGCCAATTTGATGTAAAAATTGGCCCTTTCCTAATTCCTATGATGAAATCTTGATATGTTGAAGATGATATTGATCCACTTTGATGAAAGATGAGAACTCCAAGCCAAATCTGCAAAAAGCCTAGCTAAGAATTCAATGATGGATGGAAATGGCTAAATTTTTAGCATGGTAACTTTGCATTGTTTGTGGATGATCAAATGAGGATATGAGCTCTTTATTTATAGGATTTCAAGATGGATGAATGTCCAAATTTGACAATGTGGGACTAATATTCATCCAATGATATGATGCCACTTGTCAAGCTATGAATGGATGATTGATGTGCAAGATTTGGGGTTTGTGCCAATAAATGTATTATTTGAATTTCAAATTTGTTGAAATGACATGTAAGAGGGAAGGGAAAATGCAATAAATGCCACTTGGCTCAAGGCAAAGGACATGTAAGATGAATTTATTGCTTTGTTGGATGTACATGTTGACTTGGAATTTTTGAATTCAAATTGAGAGAATATTCCAAAAGATGCCTTGTGAGGAAAATAGGGATTTAATAAATGAATTAAATCTATTTTCATGTGCGATTTGCATTATCTAGAGGATGTGAGATGAGATTAGATCTTTAATCAAGGGTTAATTAATTTAATGAGAGAGGTTAGATGTGTGACCTATTTGACTCATTTTATATCAAACAAGAGAGGAATATGACAAGAGATTTAATTAAATAAGGACTTGATTTATTTAATTAAAAGAGATGGTGTTAGATTAAATCAAATAAGTTTTAATTTATTTAATTTAATGAATGACTTTAGAGATTTAATCAAATAAATTGATTATTTAATTAAATAGGATAATTAGACTTATGGATTGATTTAATTAACAAAAGAGATTGACTTAATTAGATAAAATGATTTATTTAATTAAGAGATGAATGTTGATGAATTTAATCTGATAGGGGAATTTGATTAAATGGTAGACCGAGGGATGATTCAGGAAGAAACTATGTTAGTGAGTCAGGATCAAATGCACGATGTCAATCAGTATATTTTACGTGTCTACATTTTGCCCCTCTTTGAAGCAATGCACTCGTTGCATTGGTTCAAAGAATAACCGATCTCGATCAAAGCCAATTTTTTTTTATATTTAAAAACTTGCCCCACTGCTGCATGGCAAGAGAAAACATGCCATTATAATGCTCCCTCGAGAGATCGGACGAAAATTTTAATTTTTTGGGTGATCTCGCGAAAAAAAGTTGACAAAGTACCCGACCGGTCTGAAAGGGCTCTAGGAGACTAAAAACGTGTCTAAACGCAATAAATCAATGAAAAACAAAATTCAAACGGACAAAAACAGGTTCGGGGGTCCAAAACCCTAGCAGGACAACCATTTAGGGTTAAAAAACCCTAATTTTTAGGCTTAAAAGGGGCCCGAGGGGTCACTTTCAAGTCATTTTCACACACCTTCGCCAGCAATCTTGAGATTTGAGCTTTGACTCTCCGGCGATATGGCGCAATGACAACTTCCCCTGCACATCACTGATCGAGTTCGGACATACCGGCGGCCACCTGGCATCGGGGCACCGGTATGTGACCCTTACCCAAGCTTTGTTTTTTCATTTAATGCTCTAATTAATGCTTTAAAAGGGGAGCTCGCCTCCAACGACGCTATATAGCGTCGTTCGACATTTAAATTGCGCTACGCAGTGCCATTTTGTGTCGTAGTAGTGCTGTTTTGCGTCGTAGCGGTGCAATTCAGAGTTTTGAAACTCTGATGCTGGGCTCGGGCTCGGCGGGCCGGTTTGACAAAACTGCGACGTTGGAGGAGAAAGTGCGTCGTGGTGGCACCATTTGGTTCTTTTTGGGCTCGAGCGTCGGAGTTTGAGTAAAATCAAACTTCAACGCCATCACAAAGTGCGCCGCTGGGGACTTTCTGGAGCGTTCGACCAGGAAATTTTTAAAAATTTTAACACGTTGACCTTCCTTGATGCAGGATGCGGCGAGGGAGCTCTACTCTCGGGAGCACTGGTCGCGAGATTTGGCTAGCGTCTTATGGGACCTGAGCGACAGGGACCAGGATCAACTGGGAGCTGCGGGATTATGGCACATTGCGTATGTGGCGCCCGTGCGCACTCACTTAGGGATGTTATCAGCGCTAGCCGAGAGATGGCACAACAAGACGTCATTTCATCTTCCCACTGGCGAGGCCATCGTCACTCTGGAGGATGTTTAGCGCATTTTACGATTGCCTATTCATGGCTGACGAGCGATCTTTGATATGGACGAGGGACGCGAGGCCTGCATCAGAGTCCTCACCACACGGGACATCATCTACTGCGAGGGACAGATTGAGCTAGAGCGCTACAGGGTTATTGCACCTCCCTATCGCTGGGCGGTTGCAACTATTATTTTAGGTCTTGTTGCCCCAGACCGACGAGGGTGATATTTCAGTCCCGGCTGGGGGTATTGCTGGGAGCGGATGGTCCGAGACTGAACTGTTTGTTTCACATGGGGGCCTGTACTTCTCGCCTCATTCTACAGAGACTTGCACGAGTATGTATATATGGACGGCAGAGCGCTGGGGGCTGGGGTGACCTTACTTCATGTCTGGGCGTGGGAGCACATTTCTATGCTGCATCCACGTGTCGTTCTAGTTCCGATGGGGGCAGACGATGCCCTCGTGGCACGATACAGAGGCGGTGTGTCCTTTACACATACTGGTGAGCACGGGATCCCCTATTGGAGGCGGGTCCTGGATGAGATGCTTGTTTTCACTTGGAGACCGTACCTTGGTTGGCCTGGATGGGCCGACGATGTCGATCAGCTCTTTTATTGCCACCAAGACCGGTACATGCAGGGGCGGGAGCACACGATGATCGAGAGGTACCTGTTCGGGCGCGTACAACGTCAGTTCGGAGAGCCACAGGATCGACCAGATGACAACTATGTAGCCGTCTTTGCTCACAACATGACACAGGTATCATGGGGACATGGTATTTCCACTTCAGAGGCAGTTGACAGCTTTAGGCACTTGGTAGCTCGACCGTGGGCTTATGATCAGGGCCTAGCATATCTTGACACCACTCAGGCCTACAGGGACTGGTTCAGACCTCCACTTCGATTGACTATTCCAGGTGAGGATCCAGATCCACACAGAGTTAGAGGCAGAGGGAGAGGACGAGGGCGAGGACCGAGGGTTGAGATTCAACAGGATCCACCAGTTGCTCCCCCATTCCCGCTAGGTCACTGGGATGTTCATATGCAGGATCAGTAGCAGGATCTGCCAGTCCCACCACCACAAGCCGAGGGTGAGGATCATCCTCACGTGCAGCCACGGGTACAGCCAATAGGACAGGCAGACGCACGGGACACCTTGATTTTGCAGCTGCAGGCCCAGGTACATGCGGTGACAGCGGAGAGAGACCAGGCAAGGGCTGAGAGAGAGCAGATCAGGGCCGAGAGGGATCAGGCCGTGCAGCAAAGACAGGCTGCGGAGCTACAGACAGCTACAAAGCTAGGCCGCAGACAGTGGATCGAGAGTATGACAACCTCCTCCTCCCAGGGTACAATGCCAGTGCGATCCTACAGGGATGCCATCCGAGAGGTAGAGTACTATCGACGGGCTTATCATGAGGCTGTACCCAGAGCAGAGTGGGTCCCAGAGTATTCAGAGCGGGCCAGTCAGAGACCACCAGAAGGTCACGGTGATAGGGGCGAGGCCAACATTCACAGGGATCGAGCTTGATTGAGATGATATATACTTTTTGTGCCTATTGGACTCGTTTTTTATAGCTCGATGGGCGTTTTTGTACCGATTGACATATATGTACAATGATATGATTTATTCTTTGTACTATGACAGTGACATTATTGATGATATATATGAGTCGATGATGATTTTGATGCGATGCATTGTGTTCCCTTTTATGCATGGATGGTTTATTTCTATTGCTTTGCAATGATGTCTTTTATGGATGCATTTATTTATGATAATGATACATGCATTATGATTATGACTAATAGATCTATATTATGTTAACCTATGATATGCAAATGTGATGGTTTATTTATGATAATGCAAAATGCAATGGTTCGATATATGAAATGATATGCGAAATGATATGTAAATTATGCTTATGAAATGTTAATGAATGGATGCATATATGAATTTTATACGTCTATGCCTATGTGGAATGATTTACGTAATAAATGTTTTATGATGTTATTTATGAGATGATATGGATAATGAAATATGAAAATGCGATGGTCGTAATATGATGCTAATGAAATGGTGTTAATGCATAATGAGATGGTTTAATGAGATGCTTAGAATAACAAATGTTATTATCCTAAACATAATTAATGATGATGTATGTGATGCAATGATATGTTAATGCAAAGTGATATGCTGATGCGTAATGTGAACGTACTGTGATGATATGATGTCATTTATGCTATGCAAGTATGTATGCCTAATGAATTAAATGCTTATATACTTATTGATTATGCGAAAAAGGATTATGAAATGCTTATGCAGATGTTATGCGATGATTTAGATGATAGATGGTGATATGAAATGGTTATGAAATGCAAATGAATGTTTATTGATATAATACCATGAGATGCAATGTACTGGGTGAAATGCAATGACATGGATGTATCTATCTATGAAGAATGTTTATGATAACCTATTTATATGATGATAAAAATGCAATGCGTGTGTTTCCTATATGATATGTTTATGCAAATGTGTTTATGATTCCTATGTGATATGTTTATGTGATATGCTAATGATTTGTGGATGCAAAATTGGTGACGATGATGGCGATGATGAACAACTGTCATAGTACCTTGTTAGTGCGGTTAGTAAGAAAAGAAGAAGTCATTTCAACAAGACACAGGATGATGCAAATGATAATGATGATGATGATGATTACTTGCCGAGGAATTGGGATTTTCAAAGGGCCAAATTTTCTTATGTTTGATAACACGTGGTATAATGCATCAAGGTATAGAAAACCAGGATGGCGTTGTACCCAGTGAGATGAACTTTGACTTGACAAGTAGATAGGAGTATTCTTGTTCACACCTGACATACGGAAACCTTGCTAGGATGCACTTCAGAAGTTTCAGACACCTCGGACCAAAACACCGAAAGGTAAACCTATCCTTGCAATAGTCAACAAGTTTCCCTAGACCTCTTCCATACATACCTAACAAAACAAGTATTCGCCGAGGTTATATTACAAGAACGTCCAACAAGCATAGCAGACAAAAGATAATGATCGTTGCCCCATTCCTATTTCTCTAAATCCTCTGTTCGGATATCATCGAGATGTCATTGGAATAAGTGCAAAATAAGATAAGTCAAAAGATAAAGACCAAGTAAACAAACAAACTGATGCTCTTCAATACCATTAACAGAAAAAGGATGTGTTTTCTAAGGATAAGAACTGAAACTTATTGCCAAAAGATAATGCCCATTGTAGGAAGGATTCATCCTAGGACATGTTAGTGGATGGCGGCACGTCATTTCGTTTATCTAAAGTGCTCTAAGGGATGATTGATATGGGACTGACTGGATGATAAGTTACCAATACGAAGAGATGACCAACTTGCTTACACACTGGCTTAGACTTAAGACTTGACGTTTGGAGTTTTACTTTTAATCGGCTAGACTTGTTTTCAACTGTTTCACCAAAGGTTGATGATGGCGATCAGTTTATTATGAGTGGTGTTATTGTGGGTGCAAGCGAGATGAGGTGGATGGATTTTTCAAATATTTGGATGTTTTTGATGTTTTCAAGTTGTTTTTGGTATTTTTCGAGATTTTGCAAATGTTTTAATTTTCAAATTTTCAATGTTTTTGGGATTTTTTGATATTTTGACCAAGAGACTAACTTAAAGACCTATCCTAGGGGTCTCGAGGGCTGATCAACAGATTAGCCTTGCCTACGTTATATATGCAGAGACCACGTAGTTCGACTGACGACTTGACAGATTTACAGATGATGATATACATGATGAGATGTCAGTTTATTATGATAGACTCCTAAAGGACTGACCTAAGTGTCTCAGGGGATGATCAAAGACAACCTTGCCTACGCTCAAGCTCAGAGACAATGAGTTTGACAAGATGACTGCTTTTTGACTTTTGACTGACTTTTTGACCGACTTTTTGACATGTTTTTGGATTTTTGATATGTTTTGAATGTTTTTGGATTTTTTGATTTTCTGATGTTTTTGGATTTTTGGATTTTTTGATGTTTTTGTATTTTTTGATTTTTGATGTTTTGGATTTTTGATTTGAGGACTTTAAGATCATACATGAATTGGTGATAAGATTTAATTCCCCAGCGTGATGTCATAGACTACTCTAATAAAGGCAGGACAAACTAACCTTGAGGATGAGCCAAGTAGTACTAGGAGGGATCACGATATGAATACAGGACAAAGCTATGGTGCGGGTGCAAGTGGATGAGTGATGGATGGAGACTTGAATGCGATGGATGATGGAAGCGAAATGGAGGGATGATGCCAAACAAGCTATAAAGATCCTGGTAGATGGAAAGTGCTTATTCGCATAGAAGCTATTTACCCGGAGTTTTTCAGAATTGCCCAAAAGTGCCGCAAAGTGGTTTTCACTAAGAGGGGCGGCTTTTTTTCTTTACTATTTTCAATCATTTTTTTGATTTTATTTTTATTTTTCTTTTTTGATTTTTTTGTTGTCACCAAGACGCCTGTTTGCCAGGTTTTTGCCTAAGTAACCATTTTTTTCAGGACTTTTTCTGATTTTTTGGATTTTTTGGTTCTATACCTTGAAAGATTTAGGCATAAAACTTTTTGAGATGGGAGCTATTCATGGGCTCTTGCAAAGGTTCCCCTTCGGGTGTTGATAACTGATATGCTCCTGACTTATAACTTGCTGTGATGACGAAAGGTCCTAACCAATTAGGTTTGAACTTGCCTTTGCTGCTTGGGTTTGGGATATTCTTTTGATTTTCTTTTAAGACCAGTTCTCCGACTTGGAAAGTCTTGCTTCTGATTTTCTTATTGTAGCTCCGTTTGAGTCTATTTTGATAGACTTGTAAATGATTTAAAGCATCTATTCGTCTCTCGTCCAGTAGCTCCAGCTCGTTTAGTCTTGATACCTGATACTCTTCGTCCGTGATGAGGTTTTGCAGTGATATCCTGAGGGATGGGAGCTCGATCTCAATAGGGAGAAATGCTTCTGATCCGTAAACCAAGGAGAATGGGGTGGCGCCAGTGGGTGTGCGGATGCTGGTTCGATAAGCCCAGAGGGCAGGATTAAGCTGCAGATGCCAGTCATGACCTACATCATTGACTATTTTCTTGAGGATTTTGAGGATGGTTTTGTTTGTAGCTTCTACTTGGCCATTGCCTTGGGGATAGTACGGGGTGGAGAAGCGATGTTGGATTTTGAATTTCTCGCACAAGTCGCAAACCTCCTGGTTCTTGAATAGTGTCTCATTATCTGAGATAATGGCTTGTGCGACACCGTAACGACAGATGAGATAGTTCAGGATGAATTTTGAGATCTGCTTTCCAGTGATATACGTCATGGGTATGGCTTCCACCCACTTGAGTGCAAACCACAAATACGGTTGTGTACCTCAGTTAGAGCAGTTAATGCCTCCTCAGCATTTAAATAGCATAGTAAGGTACCTTCTATGCTTCTATGGTATAGAGTATCACCTAGGATGACAAATCTGGATGCCTTTTTAATAAAGGTTTGTTTTAGGTTTGATGGCAGGTCAGCGGGTATGATTCCTATTCGAAGATATGTGTAGATGTCATGATACCAAGGATCACTTGGACCAACGATTTCGCACACGAATTCTGATTCTGGTACCTCGAATGTGGGAACAAGAAGTTGCTCAATCAAGAATTCATATTTTGGAATGTTGTTGGGGATATTTAGCAAGGATCCAATTGTCGCCATGGCGTCTGCTGCTCTGTTGTTGGTTCTAGGAATCTGCTCAAATGTTATTTCAATGAAAGATTCTTTGAGAGCACCAATTTCTTGTATGGAGTGGGCTTATCATCCTTGGTCTGATATTCATTATTGACTTGATTTATGATCAACTGAGAGTCTCTGTAGACTTTGAGAGCTATGATATTCCATTGCACTGCTATCCTGAGACCTATGGTTAAGGCCTTGTATTCTGCAATATTATTAGTGCAAGGAAATGCCAATTTGTATGACCTTGGTATGCAATCCCCTTGTGGGGTGATGAAGAAGATACCAGCTCTTGATCTGTGCTGCGTGTATGAGCCATCGAAGTATAGTTTCCAGTGGTCTGCTACTTTGAGGTTAAAAATGGATTCATTTGGAAACTCTAAGACAAGAGGATTCTTAGAATAAATAGGTGCTTCTGCTAGTTGATCCACAATAACCTGACCTTTGATTACTTTTCTCTCCACATACTCGATGTCATATTCTGATAATATCATTACCCATTTTTCCATTCTTCCTGTGAGCATTGGCTTTGATAAGAGATACTTGAGGGGGTGAATTTTGGCGATGAGCTTTATCTTGTGTGCCAACATGTAATGTCTGAATTTTTGTGATGCAAACACTACTGCGAGGCATGCTTTCTCGATGAATGAGTAGTTTAGCTCATGACCAACCATTGTCCTGTTGATATAGTAGATAGCCCTCTTCGTTCCGTTTTCATCATGCTGAGCTAGGAGAGCTCCAAGGGCTGCTGTTGTTGCTGATACATATAAGATCAATGGCTTTCTTGGAATGGTTGGCCTTAAGACTAGTGGTGTCAGTAGATATTCCTTGATTTTGTTAAAAGCCTCTTCTCATTTTGTATCCCATTTGTATGCTACCCCCTTGTGGAGTAGGTGAGAATATGGGTTCTGCTTGTCTGCCAGTTGTGCTATGAATCGTCAGATGGATTGAAGTTTGCCTTGGAGACCTCTCAGTTGTTTTAATGTCCTTGGTGCTTCCATCTCGAGGATTGCTTTCACTTTTTCTGGATCCACCTCGATACCCCTCATGGACACTATGTATCCTAGCAATTTACCTGATTGTACACCGAAGACACACTTCTTGGGATTTAATCTGACTTTGTATTCCTCTAGTCTGTCAAATATAGCACTTAGGGTTGCTATATGATCTTGTCTTTTTCTTGACTTAGCTAGAATGTCGTCGACATAGTCTTCGACTGTTTTATGAATCATGTCATGGAATATCAATGTCATGGCCCTTTGGTATGTTGCTCCTGCGTTCTTTAGGCCGAATGGCATCATGTTCCAGCAGTAGATCCCCCATGGACAAGTGAAGGTCGTCTTATGTTGATCTTCTTTTGCTATCATGATCTGGTTGTATCTTGAGAATCCATCCATTAGTGATAGCATCTCATGTCCTGTTGTCATGTCTACTATCATGTCGATGTTGGGAAGCGGGAAATCATCCTTGGGACATGCCTTGTTCAAATCTTTGAAGTCCGTACAAATTCTGATGGCTCCATCAGGTTTTGAAACAGGTACCAAATTTGATACCCATTCTGGATAATCTATTGGTCGTATGAATCCTACATTTAGTAGCTTTTTTAGCTCCATTTTGACCAATAAAGCGATCTGAGGGTGCATTTTTCAAATCTTTTGTCTGACAGATTTTGCTTTTGGATACACTGCTAAGTGGTGAACCACAGTCTCTAGATCAAGCCCTAGCATGTCAACATAACTCCATGCGAAGTTTATTTGCCTTTCCCTTAGGAATGCTGCTAGGAGTTCTTGCTCTTCTGATAATAGTGATTCTACATAGAATGTGATATGCAGGGTCTCCTCTGTTCCTAGGTTGACAGGATTGCATTTTTCGGCCAAGACTGTTGACTTTTCCTGATGGATAGCTCTTAAAGGAAGATTGAATCCTTAATCCTCGGGTGCCTCAAAGAGGTTTTCACCATTGGATACATCCTTTCTTTTTACTTTTTTCTTGTCAGAGAGTGCCACAGTGTGGTTTTCACTCAAGGACTTGGATATTATTCTTAATTTCTCGCTTTTGCGACTGAAGGATTCAATCGTTTCCCTATAATAGGCATGTGTGTTCAACTCCATTATAAACCCTGCTTTGTGATCCCCTTTTGGAATGTTGTCCCGCAATCCCGTGAATTCTGAGAGTGCCTCATCGTTTTCAAATGTATCGAGAATCGGTGGTCCTCGTTGGTCATAATCGATGAGTTGGGGGTACACTAAATGGATCTCATGATTTTGATGGTTTGTTTCAAAGGAGAGGGTGCTAATCATACACAGGGTGGTATCCTCAAATAACCTAGGTAGATTGGTCATGGTATCCTCGTCATCGCTACTAATATAGGCCTTAGTTATAAAGTTATGTATGTCTCTACCTGTGGATATTGGTGAGTGTACTTCTAATAGTATTGGCTGAGGAGAAATATTAACTGTTCTAACTGGAGGACTTCAGCCACGTATGGTTATACTCAGAGGGGTACATCCAAGGCCAAGATTTGTTATAGGCCACGTCTCTGGCATGATAGGTATTATGAGCTCATTGTCATTTTGTCCCAGTCTTTGATTTCTATCGTAGCCCATTGCAAGCATCATTTGTAGGCCCTTGCTTGTCTCATCCATTGGTAATTCAGGTGTCAGTCTTTCATCTTGATATAGCATGTGTGATGGATCTACTTCAATAACCTCATGGCCAAGGTCTCCCCATCTTGTGAATTCAGGATAGTCTTCAGGAAACGTTTGTGATGTGGAAGCTTGGTTTTCTTGTGGACGTCCCCGTGATCTAGGAGATTGTGGTAACTCTCCTATCACAAAAGCATTGTTAGGGAGTTTGTAGATTACACAACCGTCCTCCTGGATGATGATCTTGATGTCGAAGATGGTGGGGATGGTGGGAATGGCGAGTGTCTCTGTCGCAGAAGTGAACGCGAGAGTGGCGGGGTCAATGTATGGTGTAGATGGGCCCTCATCATTTTTTGGTACTTGGGGGATTTTGTAATACTTTGCTTCAAGATTTTTGCAATATGAGAAAGGTTCGGGATCTCCATGGATGGTAGCCTCTTGTCCATTATGTGTAAATTTCACACATTGGTGGAAGGTTGATGCTACAGCTTTCATCGCATGGATCCATGGACGTCTTAGGAGGATATTATATGGTAAGTCAACGTCTAAGACTTGGCAAGTAGTTTCCATGATGGTAGGCCCTACTTGAATAGGGAGTTTAATTGTGCCTTGAGACACTCTTTCTTGGTCGTCATATGCTCTTATCATGATGCCCTTTCCTTTGTCGATGGAATCTTCTAATATTTTCAATTGCTTGATGAGGCTTAGGGAACATATGTTCAAGCCTGCACCTCCATCCACCAAGACCCTTTTGATTTTGCTCTTATGTACAATGGCTTCCAAGTGAAGTGCATGGTTATGAGATGGTTGGGCAGGGAAATCTTGGTCAGAAAATGTAAGGAGGTTAGGCGTTATGATATTTCTGACCATAGCTTGGAATTGCTCCGCATCGAGATCTGCGGGGACAGTGGATGAGGCTAATGCTTCCTCGAGGATCTTTTTATGCGCAGATGAGATTTATAACAACTCCATGATGGAGATGTGTGTTGGTGTTCTCTTGAGTTGATCTAAGACATTGTAGCCATTAGGAATGGATCTAGATGAAGCGACCCTATTTGGTTGGGATGATCCTGCAATGGTGACTTTGCTGCCTCTTGTGGTGACTCCACAATCTTCGGCATGGGTGCCCTTGATGGTGATGACCATGCAGTCTTCATTTAGGTAGGCAACTACTGTTTCATACACATGATTTACATTACCCTTCCCTTTATCATTTTTATTCCCTTTGTTGCCATGATTCGATATTGGATTCGTGTAGATTTTAAGATCCTGATTTCCTGTAGGTTGTTCCACGTTTATGATTTTCTTATCGATGAGATCTTGGATGATGTTTTTGAGTCTCATGGAGCTGTTTGTGGTATGGCCTTTGATTTTATGAAATTCACAAAGTTGATTCTCGTTATACCAAGGAGGTTTGACGTCGGGTTCTTGGTAATTCTCAAATGTAGGAGGCTTGATGAGTTTTTCGTCGATCAACTTTTTCATTATGTCTTCAAGGGGTTCCCCCAAAATGGTGTATTTTCATTTTGGATAACTTTTGCGTTGTGGTGGTCCTCTTTGGTCATTGAGATTATTGATGGTTGGATTGTTGTTGGGTTGGTGTGTTGTGTGATGGTGGTTCTGGTGTTGAATTTGGATTTGTGGTGCAGGTGTATGTTGGCGTGGGGCACTAATGACCACCTTGGCATCGACGACACCATCATTAGTAGCGTTTTTGTTCCTTGCCCACGTGCGAGGTTTATCATTGTAATTTGATGGTGGGCGGTTGTTTTGCTATTCGTGGTATGATGTTGATTCTGTGGGTTGAGTCACAAGGGCTCTTTCGATGCTAAGTGCCTTGGGGATCAACTGATCGTATGTGGTGATACCCTAAACCTTAAGATGAAATGCCAAGTTTCCTTCAAGGTTGGCTATGATGGTGCAAATTTTTTGTTCTTCTGGCATGATCCACTTGCTCCGATTGGCTTTGGATCGCCATCGTTGCAGGAATGAGGTGAATGACTCACCCTTTCCTTGTTTTAGAGCGTAGAGTTCTTCGAGACTAACATCCATTGCAATGTTGCATGCGTAATTTTTTATGAATGCGTCCCTAATTTCTTGGAATGTTCTAATACCTGAATGTAAGCGAGAGAACCATTCTATAGCGTGGCTTGCCAAGCTCCTAGGAAATAGCCGCATCAGATATGTATTGTCATATGCGACCTCCATGCAATGAACCTGGAATTCCCTGATGTGATCTTCAGGGTTTCCCATCCCTCGATATTTGTCAAATTTGGGGATTTCAAATCCCTTGGGGAATGGTTTAATCTCTAGGCTCCTATCAAATGGATAGGGACACAAGTTGCTTGGTGTTTTCGTTGTTCGCCCAGATTGCATATCGAGCACTTGTTGCGAAAGCAACCTGATTTGTACCGTCACATCATTTTGCGGATCAGGGGGTGGGATGAAAGTGTTTTGGGGTGTTTGAATCGTGGGTTGAGTGGGTGGGTTGGTCGGTGCGTTGTTTGATGGTATCTATATGTTTTGACGAGCGAGGTAGGCTTCCACCTGCTTTTGTATGAACAACGCTTGTTGTTGATCTTGTTGTTGTTGCGCTAAGATTTGTGCTTGTTGTTGTGCTAAGATTTGTGCTTGTTGTTGCACTTGTTGTTGTTCCAACAAGGCGTGTTGTTGTGCTTGCTGTTGTTCCAACAACGCTTGTTATTGGGCTGCCAATTCTGCTACTTCTTGTTGCTCTTGGTATTGCTTTAATGCTTGTTGATATGCCTGCAATTGCGCTGCTTGTCTTTGTACAAGAAGTTGTGGTTGATATTGAGCTTGTTGTGCCTGATATTGGGCTTGCGCTTGAGCTTGTACTTGTGTTGTTTGTGCTTGTGCTGCTTGTTGTTGCAATAGAAGTTGTGCTTGAGCGACCCTTTGTGCTTGCAATGCTTGTGCGGCTTGTGCAGCTTGAACGACTTGTTGTTGTTGTTGTTGCAATAATGCTCGGGCTTGTTGCGCTTGTAAGACGGCTTGGGCAGCTTGGGAATCTTGCGCAACTTGAGCAGCTTGTTGAGCATCTAATTGTTTGACTTTTTGTTTCTGAACTTGTTGGTATCCTCTTTAGAAAGCAGCTTGCAATGCCGCGTCGTATTGGCTTGATGTGGTGGAAGTTGGAGGTGGTGGATTTGGAATGGTGTTATTGAAGGGGTTGATGTTTTGTGTGATTGATGGTGTTGTTGATGTGATTGGTTGTTGAGAGACCATGCTTTGTGATGCTAAGGGGGTGTTTGATGATGTTGTCATTGCTTGTTTGTTTGTCATTTGTTGTTGCGATATCAACGACAAGTTTTGAGCGTTTGGCATAATGCTTTGGTTGATATTTGGGATGTTGTTTTGATCGATACTTGGTAAAGGGGAAGTCCTAAGCCAAGGAGTGGTGTGGATGATAATGGCAATGGTGGAAGTGGTGGAAATGTAAGGGGGGTGAGTCCTTGTGAAAATGTTGTGGTGTCGAAAATTCCCCTTGGTCCGAACATGTCTCCTTCCTCTTGCGAATTTGTGAGGAGAGGGGTTTGTGGCGTTGTGTGAAAAAATGATGATGATGGATCATGATGGAATGTGAGTGGAACATTTTTGTGTAATGGGTTTTGGGGTATGTTTTGTTCCAATACGGTGTTTGCATCCAAGTTTTGATTATTAACAAGGGGGTGTGCTTGAATAGCATTGAGAAATGCATTTCCCTTATTACCGTTAGGTTGGGTTGGAGCAAGAGATGTGATTTGCGAAATTTTTTGCGTGATTTTTTGGGATGGGGGTGTAGATGAGATGGGAATGGTGGATGAGATTGGAGGAAATGATGTCTCCACTATGGTACTCACATCAAAATCCGAAGGTAACTTGGCTCCTTGTTTTTCTAATTCAAGCATGTCTAATGAAGGGTTGAGCCTCATCATGATGTTGATGATTTTATGGTTCTCCGAATTTTGGAGCATTTCTGTCATTTCCTCGCGAGACATTCCAAAAGTAAGGTCCTCTCCTTGGTTTTCTTCTTGTGGATTTTGTGATGATGAGAGGGTCAACGGATTACTTGATTCGGCGAGATTCATTTCTGCGTTTGTTTGGCTAAGATTGCTTGAAGTGGGTGTTTCTTTGTTGGCTTCCATACTCTTCTTGTATTGAGATCTAGTTAGAACCATAAAACAAGGATCAATCTTCGAGAATATGGGAAATGAATCTCTTGATTCTTTAGATCGATCTTTATTTTATGCCCCAAAGTAGAAAGTTTTAGGATGCTTTGAGGATCAAAGGTGATGATATGATGATGATGTTAGGGATGGATGACACAGATGTCTTTGGCTTTTGATAAATCTTGAATGAGATACTAGGCTTTTAGGACTTGCAGATTTTGATTTTGATTTGTTTTTGGATTTGAGGTTTTGTCCTTGATTTTGATTTTAATTTTGATTTTGATTTTGAACAAAAAGACCCTAAGATGTTGGATGATGATCTAAGGGATAGCTTTGTTCAAAGGATGATGATTTGAGTATGTGTGAGGAGAAGGATGCATCTACCCACTCCTATTCAAACAAGATAATTGTTTCACTAAGTATATGAAGAAGGATTCATCAACATATACTAAGCTAGACAAGATGATTTGGATAACTTTGACTAAGCATATGCAAAATGATGCATCTACACATACCTAGCCAAAGGTGTATTTGATAATGTTTTCAAGGATTTAGTCTCAATGATTTTGATGATTTTGATTTTGCCACAAAGCCTAGTATTAAGGATGACTTCAAGATTTTCCAAAAGGTGATTTGTGAGATGATGTTTGTTTTGATGTGTTGGAGGATGGATGAAAAAGATTTTGATATGTTTTGATCCTAAGATGAACCTAAAAAAGGTACACTTTTTTTGCCTAGACCTAGGTATTGAAGAGCATGCAAATGCTTCCTAAAGACCTTTGTAACCAAAGAATGATTTCATTTGAACATTCATTTTCAGATTTCCAACCAATGATTTTTTGCTTTTGGGGTTATGAGTCTTCAACACATATGAAAGTTCATTTTGCTTAGCTTTGCTTAATGTCTTTATTTTACCCAAAAACACTTTCTTTGATTAAGTTTTCAAACTAAGATGTCCAATGTCTTAATTTCTTCAAACCCCACAAGATATGTTATGTGGAAATTTAAGTGCCAAATGTGTGAACCCTTTTCCTAGTACCTGCAAAACAACATGAGTAAACAAGTTAAACAAGGAATTGCAAGCTAAAACAAGGATTCCCCATGAAATCCATTGACAAACTCAAAATAGGAAAGAAAACAATGAAGAACCAAATAAAAACAATGAAATAGCTTGAATCCTAATTTAAATATGCAAGCTCATGATCCCATGGGGGAATTAGTGCCAATTTGATGTAAAAATTAGCCCTTTCCCAATTCCTATGATGAAATCTTGATATGTTGAAGATGATATTGATCCACTTTGATGAAAGATGAGAACTCCAAGCCAAATCTGCAAAAAGCCTAGCTAAGAATTCAATGATGGATGGAAATGGCTAAATATTTTAGCATAATAACTTTGCAATTTTTGTGGATGATCAAATTAGGATATGAGCTCTTTATTTATAGAATTTCAAGATGGATGAATGTCCAAATTTGAACAATGTGGGATTAACATTCATCCAATGATATGATGCCACTTGTCAAACTATGAATGGATGATGGATGTGCAAGATTTGGGGTTTGTGCCAATAAATGTATGAATTTGAATTTCAAATTTGTTGAAATGACATGTAAGAGGGAAGGGAAAATGCAATAAATGCCACTTGGCTCAAGGCAAAGGACATGTAAGATGAATTTATTGCCTTGTTGGATGTACATGTTGACTTGAAATTTTTGAATTCAAATTGAGAGAATATTCCAAAAGATGCCTTGTGAGGAAAATAGAGATTTAATAAATGAATTAAATCTATTTTCATGTGCGACTTGCATTATCTAGAGGATGTGACATGAGATGAGATTAAATTAATCAAGGGTTAATTAATTTAATGAGAGAGGTTAGATGATGTGACCTATTTGACTCAAATTTATGGATTTATTTTAAATTAAATAAGAGAGGAATATGACAAGAGATTTAATTAAATAAGGACTTTGATTTATTTAATTAAAAGAGATGGTGTTAGATTAAATCAAATAATGTTTTAATTTATTTAATTTAATGAACAGACTTTAGAGATTTAATCAAATAAATTGATTATTTAATTAAATAGGGATAATTAGATCAGATGGATTGATTTAATTAACAAAAGAGATTGACTTAATTAGATAAAATGATTTATTTAATTAAGAGACAAATATTGATGAATTTAATCAGATAGGGGAATTTTATTAAATGGTTAGACCGAGGGATGATTCAAGAAGAAACTATGTTAGTGAGTCAGGATCAAATGCACGATGTCAATTAGTATATTTTACGTGTCTACAATTTCTACTTGGATTTTTCCTTGGAGTTATCATCTGCAAATTGAGTTTGACTTCTAGTTTCATCTTCATGCCTTTGAGAGGCTTATTGTATAAAGTGATATGACTTAGTCATTTTTCTCTAGTTCTTGTTATTCAGCCTTTGCATTTTGCAAAGTGAATTGTCATGTAACTCAGTTTTCAGTTTCAATTTAATACAATAGCAGGTTTACAGGTTATGCTAGAGTATCATTTGCAGAGTTTTCCTTCGGCTGTCATTGTAAGTTAGATATTAGCCTTCTTAGATTCAGTTTTCTTGTTTTATGAATTTTTTGGATGCAAATTTAATGTGTTTTACATCAAAACCTTTAAATTTCTGTCACATTTGTGAATGCATGTACACAGAAAAAATGATTTTAGTTGCAGGTCATAAATTGTGCTTATAATACATTCATATCTTTAAGTTGTGAAAATAAATTCTTCCTTCATAAAGAATGAATTATCAGGCCTTTCTATGAATCGTTTATGTAGTTAAATTGTTCAGTCTGAGTTGTGAAAATAGGCTTGTAAGGAATTAGTTGTGAATTAATTTGCTTTCTTTAAATCAAATAGGTGCATCACCAGAGTTTAACTTTTCCAGTTTTGCATTAGATTAAGTTTTTCTTCCTTTTCCCATCAAAGTTTCAAGTCTATAATTAGATAATCATATAGGAACCAACCTAGGTCTATCTTCGCCATAGGAACACCCACAACATGAAGATAGTCCCATGTTTCAACAGATTGCGGAATTTAATCATTCAAGCGTTCGGGTGCAATCTGATTTGACAACAATACCCAGGATCGATGAGCTTCTAGATGAGTTACACGGTGTTACATCCCTTACATTGACAACATGTGTTTGGTTATGTATTTCGCATGCAATGCTAGTTGCAAGTAACTGCTTTCATGTGAATGTGCAATTTAGAATAAAATAGTTGCTTATTTATTGTAACTGTAAAGTAAACGATCTTTTTATTTGCAAGTGAAATTCTTGTTCACATGGAATTGAATGTGTTCATGAGATTATATTTAAATGCATATTTATATAGTCGTTGAGGAAAATCTAACCATAATACCTGTTAGTGTATGCAGTATTGACGACTCCATGATGGAAAAAGAGATGTCATCAGGGAGAGGTAGTGGTTGACAGAGGATAAAAAATTATCATCTCGCCATGAGTCGGTGTAAGACAGGGAATTGAAATTGTAACTTGGACAATAATAATTTAATATAATTATTTATTAAATAAGCAAATTTATATATATATAAATTAATAATCATCTTATAAGAGATTTCCAATGGTTATTAAATAATTGATATAATTAAAATATTCATTTTCATCCTCTATATGTTGAGCGAACCAAATCTTGGAATATATTTGCAAGTATTTTTGCAAGAGGATGGTAATTATTAAATTATAATAAAGATATGAGTGTATCATCTTTTTGAAAGGGAACCTTTGAATGGTTTTAATTGAAATTAATTAATTTGAATCTTGTGAAATTGGTGTTAAGGGGAGAATGGATTTTTCGTTCTCGCGCCACCCTCCTTCTTGAAATTTCCAAGAATGGACAAACGAAAGGACTTTGGGGTGTTTGGAACAGAACAATTCTTTTTGGTTTTGTGAGGGTTGCGAGCTCTCCATTCTAGAACCTTGGATTTTGGCTTTCACATTGTTTCTTTGAGGCTTTGGTATCTTTGATTTGTGTTTTACTTTCAGCTGGTGGCCATTGTTTTCAATCACCTATCTTAGCTTTTGTTGTCGATCATTTTTCACCTGCATTCTAGTTCTTAGAAGACTTTCTTGGTTATTGCATTATTCTGCATCAATCTTAATCATGTATCTTTGTTTTCTTTCTTACTGCTCGGCGTCATCTTTGCCTGTATTTTTCTCTTTTTGTGGAAGCTATGAGGAATATATCTGCTATAAAATTTCAAACCTTTAACTCATGAGGAAAGATTACATTCCTTGGACTGTGTCTCCGTCAGTGATGGTTTGCAAACGTGTTCTCCAAAGAATTGGAGATTGAATTTTTCTAGTTGAATCATCATATCAGGCACATATGAGTCTCTAAGTAACAATCTATTGCATAACATATTTTTGACGAAATGAAATGAGTTTTGTTAATGTTTCATCCTAATGAAATTCAAGTCAAATTGATATTGAAATAGTTTTGATTATGTTGAGGAATGAACTATAATGGAATACATAGTAAAATTGAAGCTTTATTGTTTTCTTGACTGGAAGTCTTTATTAGTCTAGATTTCTTTTCATGATAATACTATGTTATCCTCACTCCTATTGATTCTAAGTTCTATTAAATCTCTTCTTTTAATCTACCTTGGACAACCTTAGAGGAGCCAATTATATTTTCCTCTTCATATTTTCTTAACCTTGAACTTTGCTTAGAACTCGAATCAAACCTGTAAGATAGCATTGTCTTGAGTTTCTAAGAGAAAATCAATTTGAGAAAACTTAAACAGAGAAAAAAATATGAATTCTCCTATAATTAAAATTTATGCTTATGATTCCTTGAGAGGAATGTGTTTGGTTGAGCCAATTAATTTTTCCCTCATCTTTGTAAATGTGAAAGAATATGTCTCTAATTTAAGACCCCTGTTGCAAGATGAAACTTGGAATGTAAAGATATATTATTAGAAAAGAAAACTAAATCTGATTTTATAATTTAAAACTTGAGACAATGTAATCATGTCGAGCAAGGGTGAGAGCGTTGATGGCACAAGAATGCTATAATGTTAAAAGAAATCCTTGGCCAGGGTACAATGCTAGATTCAACATCTGTTAGCCATCAAGTACCAGATGTATCACCGATCAGAGTAATCTTCTAGTTGGGAGGTACCCATAGTGAAGGTTCAATCAGGAGATACAGGTCCTTGACACTAGGCTTAGAGGCATGATGATAGATTGATCCTTGTTAGCTACCCTCGTAAGGGGACAAGTTTCTTTAGTGGAAGAAACACGGGAGACCAATAGGTCTTCGGATGGGTGGTAAAGCCCTTAATGATATCTCCTTTTCCCACGATGATAGTGTCAAGATCAAATGCTATAGCTTCTTAATTGTAAACTCTTGAAACCCTTCTCTCTCTTATAATATATGAAATGGTTACTTAGCTTAAAATTTGATCAAATGTAATTTTATTTGAAAGCATTGAAAAGTTAGTTAAAGTTCGTTTCTATTTCTGTTATTGGAAATCAATAGATATTCCTTTTCAATTAATTTAGTTAGACTTTTCTTTTCAATTGAGCTGAAACTTAGTAGTTAGTTGAAAAATTGAATGTTATGTAAACTACTTTTATTAGGAATTCTTTTCTGTTAAGAATGAAAAGAGAAAACCCTAGTTTTGGAAACAAGTTAGTTACATCTTCAGTTGAAAGTAGTTGGTTGGTTTTCCTTTTAATGGTAGGACAAAAGAGTATTACATATGGTATCAAAGCTACCGGGTTTGGCACTAAACCTCAGGCTCGTCATGCAAACCTAGAAAACTAAAATCTATCCTTGGTGTTTTTCTAGGACGTGGATACAAAAAACACCCCGAAAGAAGGTCTGAGATTTGGTTTCCAAACGACTATAGAAAATCAAACTCCAGTGTGATTATTGTAGATTCTTTATGCCTGCGGACTCAGAGACCATGGTTGAAGATCTGAGGAGACTTCAACTAGAAAGAAGTTGTAAAAGTAGCCATCCTTGCTGAAATGAAACAAACCAGCACTGTGAACCTAATCAAAATTGGAATCAAGCTACCTTAATCTTTTGGAAAACGGAAACCAACCCCTGGGTATAGGCTCATACCTTTCTTTGAATTCACTGATTAGGAGGAACCGATCACCGACAATGATATGGGCACCTAATCAGTTCGTAATGGAAACCTATCATAGGAAGTGATAGATTCCTTTTTGTAAAAAAATTTGTAATTAAACCTATCACATGAGTGATAGTTATTTACAATCATTTTATAGCTAAATCTATCATGGGGAGTGATAGTTATTCTTTTTGTAACTAAATCTATCATAGGGAGTGATAGTTATTCATTTTGTAATGAAATCTATCACAAGGAGTGATAGTTATTTATAATCATTTTGTAATTGAATCTATCACAGGGAGTGAGATATTTTGCAATCATTATTGAATGGAATCTATAATTAATTGATAGCATACCAATGTTGATATCTTTGAGCAAATGTTTGTTATGTATCTTATTGATAGAACCATGAAAATAAAACCAATATAGACCAATAAGTAATACCTAACTCTAGGAACCTAATTGGAATGGAGAATTCTAGAAATGGGTTCAGAGGAGATCGATACAATGATAAACCTATGGCCAAACTAGATCAACTATTAAATTTAATGAGTGAAACTCAAAACCGATTGCTAAATTTGGAAAGGAAAGTGGACGGGAAAAATGATATGTGTGAGGAAAGGTCTGAGACTCGTAGTGATCAACATGAAGAAAGTTCTAAAACCATAAGCTTTAGTAATAAAAGGAGCCGATTGGCTAATGAATTGGCCAAGGATATGAAAAAGATAGGCTCCGCATCAGGAGATGCCACAAAAGCATGGCTAATTGAGATGGAGAAATACTTTGAGTTAAGAGACTACTCAGACACTTCCAAGGCCGCCTGGGCAGCTTACCAGTTGGTTGGAGAAGTTGCAACATGGTGGGAAACCAAAAGAGTGGAAATGGGTCTTGAAGTGGCATATGTGACCTGGGAGCAGTTCGTAAGAATATTCTGGCAATGATGACTTCCACAGTTATTCTATGATTAGAAACTTTTGGATTTTGAGAATGTTAGGCAAGGGCCTCTGTCAATCAATGAATACTAGGAAAAATATACTCAGTTATTGAAATATGTACCTCAATATCAACAAGATGAAAACTTTTGCGTTTGAAAGTTTATTTTGGGATTGAATAACCACATTGGAGGTTCGGTAGATGTTTTGGTTCCTCGTACAATGGATGAGGCATACAAGAAAGCAATTCAACAGGAACAAAGAATAAAAAAGGATGATTTCATCAAGGATAAGAATCACAGTAAGGGAAAATGGAAACAGTCCCATCAGAATTTCAAGAGAAAAGAGAATAAGAATAATCAGTATGATAGCAAAAAGGATAAAAAGGTTAATAACAATAACCAAAAAGATGAATCTAATGTAAGCAAAGGTCCGAAAAAGAAAGGACCACCTAGGGGATGTTTTAATTGCGATGGAGAGCATTATGCGAATTAGTGCCCTAATAAGAATCAATAGGGGCAACAACAACAAAGGCCATTACCATCCCAAAAGATAACTTTTCAACAGAGGATCCATGCAGCTGTAGACAACCGGCAGGAAAAGTATCAAGTTACTCCAATTGAAACTCTAGGTATGCTTTACGAGAACTCAATAACCATATTAATTGACACTAGGGTTGCTAAATGTTTTATTTCACCTAAACTACTGGTAGATTTCCAAAAAGAATTGGATTTGTAAAAAAGAATTGGGTTTATAGAAAACTCCTAGACTGTAGAATATGCTAATCAGACAAGAGCTTGGGTAGAGCAATGTCTGTTTAAGGCTAGGTTAGAACTTCCAGGCTTCACTACTGAAGTTAATCTATATGTAGCCCCCCTGGGTTCCTATGACATAATCCTCAAAATGAACTAGTTAAAAGAGCATAAGGACAAGATTAATTACCCGAAAAAGATAGTGGAATGTTTAGATGATCATGGAAATATGGTGTTTTTGCAAGGAGTGCAACGGGAAGTTAGAACACGACAAATTTCCACCACACAACTAAAAAGAAATAAAAGAAAAGGTTGTCAAATATATGCTATAAAGATGGAGGAAGCTAGGGAATTTAAAGAAAGTGTAATTATGGATGATATGATTATGCAAACTTAGAATCAAACTAAGGAAATGGAAATTGACCTTAAGAAGGAAACCTTTGTGGAGAAATATCCCTATCTCTGAGAATATCAGGATGTGTTTCCAGAGGAATTACCTGGGCTACCACCAAGAAGAGTATTTGATTTCTCTACAAATTTAGTTTTGAGGGTTGAACCTGTCTCTAAGGCCTCGTATCATATGACCATAGTGGAACTGATGGAGTTGAAGGCATAGTTGTAGGAATTTCTAGATAAAGGGTTAATTCGACTTGGTGTATCACCATGGGGTGCACCAATAATTTTTGTAAAGAAGGATGGGACACTTAAGCTATGTATTGATTACCACATGCTGAATAATCTCACCATTAGGAATAAATATCCCTTGCCTAGGATAGATGATCTTTTTTATCAGATGAAGAGGGCAATTTTGTTTTCCAAAATAGATTTGAGATCGGGATACCACCAGTTAAGATTAAAAGAGGAAGATATCCATAAAAAAACTTTTAGAACTAGGTACGACCACTATGAATTCACAATGTTGCCTTTTGGACTTACCAATGCTCTAGCAACATTTATGAAATTGATGAACAATATATTTCGTGATTGTCTAGACAAGTTTGTATTGGTATTTATTGACGATATTCTTATTTATTTCAAGAATGAGGAAGAACATCTTCAACATCTTCGGATAGTCCTTCGACAACTAAGAGAACATCAACTTTATGGTAAGTTGTCAAAATGCACTTTCTTCCAGAAGGAGGTACAATATTTGGGTCATATCATATATGCTAAGGGAATAACAGTAGACCCTGCAAAGATAAAAGATATAGTAGAATGGTCGGTACCTAAGAACGTGCACGAGGTGAGGAGTTTCATGGGTCTAGCTGGGTATTATCAAAGGTTTGTGAAATTTTTTTCTAGAATTTCTTACCCCATCACCTCCCTTCAGAGAAAGGGAAAGAGTTTTGAATGGATTGCAAAATGTCAGGAGGCTTTTGATACATTGAAGGAGAAGTTAACCATAGCACCTATTTTGGTTGTACTAGACCCTAACGACTATTTTGTAGTAATCACAGATGCATTGGGTGACGACTTAGGAGGAGTACTGACGCAAGATGAAAAGGTGGTAGGATACGAATCCCAAAAATTGAAAGAATATGAACAGAATTATGCGCCACATGATATGGAATTAGCAGCTATTGTTCATGCTTTATAGATGTGGTGACATTACCTGTTAGGAAAAACATTTGAACTCAAGTCAGATCACCAAGGGTTAAAGTACTTATTTACTTAGCCTAATTTAAATGCCTGACAAAGAATGTGGATGGAATTAATATCTGATTACAATTTTGAAATTAGATACATTAAAAGAAAAGAAAATAGAGTAGTGATGCATTGAGCTGACAGAGGCATATAACTTCTATGATGACAATCAATACTAGTTTTAGAGCTCAGGCGTTGTAGAAAATGAGTGAAGATGAATTTTACCTTCAAGTGTGAGAGGCTCTTCAGGCAGATCCACAGGACCCTAAGTATGAAGGTTATTAGATTGAGGTAGATGGGCTATTAAAATACAAAGGTCGAATGTACATACTCGATTCACCAAAGTTAAGGAAGATAATATGGCAAGAGGCTCACTCAACACCCTATTCAAGACACCCTGGGGTAACAAAAATGTTGGCAGTTGTCAAACCCCTTGTTTTTTTGGAGAGGAATGAAAAAGGATGTAGCTAGATTCGTTGCAGGTTGTTTTGAATTTCAAAGGGATAAGGTAGAGCACCAACACCCAGCAAGGTTATTACAACCTCATAGTGTACCCGAATGGAAAGGGAAAGTCATAAGTATGGATTTCTTCCAAGGATTACCGATGACCAGGAATAGGCACAAATGCAATACTGGTTGTGGTGAGAAAACTCACCAAGACAACACGTTTTATACCAAGAAATTTGAAAGATGGAGCTTCAGTGGTTGCTCAAAAGTTTGTGCAAGAATTTTTTTGATTACATGGAGTTCCTGAGAAGATTATCTCTGATAGAGATGTTAGGATGACATCCAGATTTTAGAGAACCCTATTTTCTGCATTGGGAACTCAACTAAATATCATCACAACATAGCACTTGGAAATCGATGGTCAAATGGAAAGGATAAATCAAATTTTGGAAGATCTACTTAGAATGTACTGTATGGATCATCAATATAAATGGGAGGAATACTTACCTTTGGTGGAGTTTTCCTATAACAAATCTTATCAGTCAGCTATCAAAATGACACCATTTGAAGCCTTATATGGTAGGAAGTGCAAAACACCAATCAGTTGGGACAAAATGGAGGATAGGATCATCCTCTGACCTAAAATGCTCTTAGAAATGGAAGAATGGATTAAGTTGATCAAGCAGAGATTAAAAGAAGCCAATGATTGAAAGAAGAGCTACGAGGATGCAAAAAGAACTCCCAGGTAGTTTGTAGTTGGGGATAAAGTTCTCTTGTGGGTAAAACCCCAGAAAAGCTCAATTAAATTTGGAAAAGCCTCAAAACTAGCTCTGAGATATGTGGGACCATTTGAAGTCCTGGAAGTTATTAACCCGGTAGCTTACAGAATTTCTCTACCACTAGCCCTTGCCAGATTACACAATGTATCCCATGTTTCCTATCTTAAAAAGTATTATGTAGGTTTTGATCACCAGATTGACTGGAATTCTTTGTAGGTGCGGGATCCAGGGGTGATCACAGTCGAGCAGCTTAGAGTGCTCAAGGTGCATAGGATGCGCTTATGTAACCGCGAGGTTATGCAATGCAAGGTCCAATGGGACCAATACTCTAAAAAAAATCCACTTGGGAGGATAATGAAGAAACCCTCTAGAAATTTCCTTATCTTTTGTTGAACAATTGAGAACACTATATTTATGTTTATGTTTAAGATTTAGAATAGACAATCATCGAGAATGATGATTCTTAAGGGGAGGAGTATGTTACATCCCTTGCATTGAGAACATGTGTTTGGTTATGTATTTTGAATGCAATGTTAGTTTCAAGTAACTGCTTTCATGTGAATGTGAAATTTAGAATAAAATAGTTGTTTATTTATCGTAACTGTAAAGTAGACGATTTTTTTATTTGCAAGTGAAATTCTTGTTCACATGGAATTGAATGTGTTCATGAGATTATATTTAAATGCATATTTATATAGCCGTTGAGAATGATCTAACCATAATACCTATTAGTGTATGCAGGATTGACGATGCCACGACGGAAAAGGAGATGTCATTAGGGAGAGGTAGTGGTTAACATAGGATTAGAAATTATCATCTCGCCATGAGTTGGTGTAAGACATGGAATTGAAATTGTAACTTGGCCAATAATAATTTAATATAATTATTTATTAAATAAGCCAATTTATATATATATATATAAATCAATAATCATCTTATAAGAGATTTTCAATGGTTATTAAATAATTGATATAATAAAAATATTCATTTTCACCTCTATATGTTGAGCGAACCAAATCTTGGAATATATTTTGCAAGTATTTTGGCAAGAGGATGTTAATTATTAAATTATAATAAAGATATAAGTGTATCATCTTTTTGAAATGGGAATCTTTGAATGGTTTTAATCAAAATTAATTAATTTGAATCTTTTGAAATCGGTGTTAAGGGGAAAATGGGATTTCCATTCTTGCACCACCCTCCTTGAAACGTCCAAGAATGGACAGACAAAAGGACTTTGGGGCATTTGGAATGGAACGATTATTTTTGGTTTTGTGGGGGTTGCGAGCTCTCTATTCTAGAACCTTGGATTTTGGCTTTCACATTGTTTCTCTAAGACTTTGGTATCTTCGATTTGTGTCTTACTTTCAGTTGGTGGCCATTGTTTTCAATCACCTATCTTAACTTTTGTTGTCGATCTTTTTTCACCCGCATTCTAGTTCTTAGAAGACTTTCTTGGTTATTGCATTCTTCTGCATCAATCTTAATAATGTATCTTTGTTTTCTTTCTTGCTCCTCGGCGTCATCTTTGTCTATATTTTTCTCTTTCTGTGGAAGCCACAAGGATTATATCTGCTATACAATTTCAAACCTTTAGCTCATGAGGTAGGATTACATTCCTTGGACTGCATCTCCATCAGTGGTGGTTTGCAAACGCGTTCACTAGAGAATTGGAGATTAAAGTTTTCTAGTCGAATCATCATATCAGGCATGCATGAGTCTCTAAGTAATAGTCTATTGCATAGCATATTTTCAACGAAATGAAATGTGTTTTGTTAATGTTTCATCCTAATGAAATTCGAGTCAGATTGATATTGAAATAGTTTCGATTTTGTTGAGGAATGAACTATAATGGAATACATAGTAAAATTGAAGCTCTCTTCTTTTCTTGACTGGAAGTCTTTATTAGTCTAGATTTCTTTTCATGATAATACTCTGTTATCCTCACTCCTATCGATTCTATGTTCTATTAAATCTCTTCTTTTAATCTGCCTTGGACAACCTGAGAGGAGTCGATTATATTTACCTCTTCATATTTTCTTAACCTTGAACTTTGCTTAGAACTTGAATTAGACCTGTAAGATAGCAATGTCTTGAGTTTCTAAGAGGAAATCAATTTGAGAAAACTTGAATGGAGAAAAAAATATGAGTTCTCCTGTAATTAAAATTTATGCTTATGATTCCTTGAGAAGAATGTGTTTGGTTGAGACAATTAATTTTTCCCTCATCTCTATAAATTTGAAAGAATATGCCTTTGATTTAAGACCCCTACTGCAAGATGAAACTTGGAATGTAAAGATATTTTATTAGAAAAGAAAAATAAATCTGATTTTATAATTTAAAACTTGAGACAATGTATGTTGGCTTTCAGTTGTTTATGATATGTGGTTTGTCCTTGATGACAAAACTGGTTCTTAGACAATGATGATATAGTTGGCGATTTGGTGTATTGTGTAGATGGTGATGCAAGATAGATATATAGGGAAAATACATTTGATAAATGCAGTTGATGGTTTGTGCAGATGGTATACATTGTACACAAGACACATAAGATTATACATTTGTGCATTCTTAGATTTACTTGTATACATTAGTGCATTCTCAAATTGGTAGACAATTCAAGTGATATGTTTGTGCAAGTGTGTTGAAGTCTCAATGTGTTATTGGATGGTTCTACATATTTGGTATATGTTGAGATATCTTGTGTTTATATAAAAATGTAGATTACAAGACTTAGGTTTTTCCATTCATATATATATATATATATATTCTCTATTCTTTATGCGATAAGGTGATAACTATTGATATGAACTCAGTTAGATGCTAATGAAGACCTGCAGCATGAACATTATCTTAGACATAACAGATGTTGGCCTCTCAGTTTGATCATTAAGGTGTTCTTCTCTCCATTTCAGTCCTTGGGTGATTCTAGCATTTGGCTTACATTGTCTTAAGATCTCATCCAGACAATGATTCTATGCTATTGGTTATACTTACATTGTGATAAGGTTTCAAGTTAAAAGTTTAAAAGGTCTATAGATCTTATCACTTGTGTCTCGTATAGTATAAAGGCCTTGAATGTTTCACCGTTTGCATCATATTTGTTTTTAAGGTTTTAAAGCCTTTATTATTAAAGGCCTAAGTATCAACATTAGAAGTATGTTTAATCTACATCACTTGGGGTGTCGAGCACTTAAAGTGTCATAGCAGTTTTGAAAAGAAAAGAAAAATTAAAAGAGCATGAGGCTATCGGGCAAGCTAAATTATGAGCCACAAAAGTTAACCTGAGGCATACTTAGGGTTATAAGCTTGCGTCGAAGCTTGGCTTAATGTTTTTGTTGTTTCATTTTTATTTCAAAGCCCACATTAGGGCATGAGAGGCAAAGGCTCACATGGAAAACACCAGGGTTTGCAAAGATGTTTGAATCATTCTAAATAATCATGAGGATCTCCTTGGTACGACAAAGCTCAGCTGGTGTGAGCAGTGGTAGGAGTGAAAGGAGAACAGTTATTTTGATTGGCCCAACATAGAAATGATGGTGATATGGTTGTTATTTTCAAGTGATGTCATTCATTTTTGTTGTTGTTGTTGTTGCTTTTGCATAAACAGTTATATGATGTGAAAGGTCAATGTTTCATTAAGAAAGAAAATAAAATCTATTAGGGTTACGTGGCATGAGGTTTTACATTTTCAAAACAGTGGAAATGTGGGTATTTTACTTTAACCCGTATGTGGGAATAGTTAAGGGAAATGAATTTTTGTTTCAAAAGTTAATATTGTCTAATGTTTTGAAACCCTTGTTTGGTTTTTCGGGGCTGTGGTTTCCATTCATCATGTGGGTAAAGATTTTTGTTTTTGACTTTGGGTAAATGACAATGTTTTTTATAACAGTTTATCATTATTTTACCTTTCACTGTATATAGGTAGTTAGCAACTAAAAGGCAGTTCAAAAATGGTAGAATACGGTGACAAAAGCAATTATGGAATTCTCATTTGTTTGGTTGGCAAATGGCAGAAGTCGGTATCATTTTTGGATGTTATAAAAACATTGATTTGGCATTGTTCTGATTTGATGATTTTATTGTAATATCATATACTATGTAAGAATTGTCATTTCTAAAAGAAAAATATGAGACTTCAAACTTATCCAGAAGTTGTATTGCATTGAAAATATTTATAACAGTGAATCTCACAGATTGTTGTATTTAAGGAATATGTTGTCATTTTCATACAACATTCTTCAATGTGCTCATTGAAAATCTTCATGGTCTACTATTGCAATTTTAAGGCTGCATTTGCACTTCTAGGGTTTCAATAGTACACTGCAATTGATTATTTATTGAATTTTATGGAGTTGGTGCTCCTAAAATGTGGAGTTGGTGCTCCTAAAAAGTGGATTTGGTGCTCTTGTAACTTTGGAAGTTGGTGCTTTTGATTTGTGTGGAGTTGGTGCTCTTGAACTTTGTAGAGTTGGTGCTCTAAGTGAATAAAAAGAAATTTTTTCGAGTGGTTTTTATTCCCCAAGAGGGTTTTCCACTTAGGACATATAATGTGCTATGTGATGAGTCTAAGTGCATTTGTTTTTCATGTCTATTTGATTTTCATAAGTTATCAGATGCATTAATGTCTATTATCAGTTCTTATGTCTGCAATGTTAATGTAATATGTTGTTACAAGTACTTTCACAGTCATATGTTGCAAACTGGTTTAAAAGCTTTTATCCAGAGGCATGTTTAATCTCATTCTGATTCCATGAGTCCAGATGGCCAATGGCAAGACAAACCGCCAGTCTCTGAAATTATCAGATCTAGTCTGTTGTCACTCTATCTCAGTGTCAGGTGTGGTCATGTGGTGCCAAAATTCATGGTCTCAAATTATCAAGAGTGCTAGTAATGTTAAAAGAAATCCTTGGCCAGGGTATGATGCTAGATTCAACATCTGTCAGCCATCAAGTACCGGATGCATCACTGATCAGAGTAATCTTCTAGTTGGGAGGTACCCATAGTGAAGGTTTGATCAGGAGATACAGGTCCTTGACACTAGGCTCAGAGGCATGATGATAGATTGATCCTTGTTAACTCCCCTCATGAAGGGACGGGTTTCTTCAATGGAAGAAACACGGGAGACTAGTAGATCTTCGGATGGGTGATAAAGCCCCTAATGATATCTCCTTTTCCCATGATGACAGTGTCAAGATCAAATGCTACAACTTCTTAACTGTAAACTCTTGAAACCCTTCTCTCTCTTATAATATATGAAATGGTTACTTAGCTTAAAATTTGATTAGATGTAATTTTATTTGAAAGCATTGAAAAGTTAGTTAAAGTTCGTTTGTATTTCTATTATTGGAAATCAATAGATATTCCTTTTCAGTTAATTCAGTTAGAATTTTCTTTTCAGCTGAACTAAAACTTAGTAGTTAGTTGAAAAATTGAATGTTATGTAAATTACTTTTATTAGGAATTCTTTTCTGTTAAGAATGAAAAGAGAAAACCCTAGTTTTGGAAACAAGTTAGTTACATCTTTAGCTAAAAGTAGTTGGTTGGTTTTCCTTTTAATTGTAGGAAAGAAGAGTATTACACACACGACCGTGTATTTCTCTAAGATTGATCTTAGATCAGGATATCATCAAATTTATGTTTGTGTAGAGGATGTTCACAAGACAACATTTAGATGCCACTTTCGACACTATAAGTTTCTTGTGATGCCCTTTGGACTGAATAATGCACCTACTACATTCTAGTCTTGCATGAATCATATATTTAATAGGCAATTGTGTAAGTTTGTCTTGGTATTCTTCGATGACATCTTGATATACAACAAATCTTGGGAAGACTAAGGCATCCAAATGTGAGTTTGGACTTCAGGAGATTCTTTATTTGGGCCATGTGATTGGGGCTAATGGCATACAGGTTCATCAGGAGAAGATTCATGCTATACTGGATTGGCCACCACCAAGGAATGTTTTAGACTTGAGAGGTTTCTTGGGATTATGCAGTTGCTACAGGAGATTTGTAAAGGGGTTTTCACAATTGGCATCACTTCTTATAGATCTTACCAAGAAGGGGGCATTCAATTGGACAAATGAGGCATAGGTAGTATTTGATCGACTCAAGGATGTTATGAGTTCTTGTCCTATATTGGCATTACTTGATTTTACATAGCCTTTTTCTCTTGTGTGTGATGCTTCAAGAGAGGGCATAACAACCATATTGATGTAGAATTTCCATCCCATTGCATATGAGAGTAGGAAACTATGAGATGCAGAGAGATTATATTCCACCTACGATAAGGAAATGTTGGCCATCATGCATGCGTTGGCCAAGTTCAAACAATACTTAGTGGGTGGAAAATTTATGGTTAGGATAGACCACAACAGTTTGAGATACTTCTTAGAGTAGAAGGACCTTAATGAGCAACAGCATAAATGGGTTAGTAAGATACATGCCTATGATTTTGATATTGAGTATGTTAAGGGCAAGAAGAATTTTGTTGTTGATGCACTTTCTAGGAGACCTACCCTTTGCTCTTTGAGTCAGATATCAGTAGATTGGAAGTCTCAACTTTTAGTTGAGTATTCCAAGTCTACATTTGCATGCGAGATAATGGATGGACAAATTAAGGATGATAGGTACAGGGTTGATGATGTGATTTATTATAAGGACAAGATATTTCTAGTACCTGATTCCAAGCTTAAACAACATATATTATGAGCCATTCATGACACACCTATAACAGGGCATCCATGTTTCTTCAAAACCTATAGACATGATAGAGAGAGATTCTCATGGAAGGGTCTCAAGGATGATGTGATGCAACATGTTAGAGAGTGTTTGACTTGTTAGCAGAACAAGTCCGAGCATACTTTCCCAATATGACTTCTATAGCCATTGCTTATTCCAGAGCAGAAGTGGGAGAGTATATTTATGGATTTCATTACGGGTCTTCCAAAGGTTTAGGGATGAGATTTCATATTTTTGGTTATTAATAGGTAGGCCAAATATGCACACTTCTATGCTATACCATTAGATTATTCAACTCTACAGGTGGTAGAGTTGTTCTTTCAAGCGATAGTTCATTTGCATGGCCTTCCTAAGACCATAGTCAATGACTGGGATAACAGATTTCTCAATGCTTTTTGGTAGAGCTTTTTCAATTGGCTAGTATAGAGTTGACACCAAACACCAGTTACTAGCCTCAGACAGATGGACAAACAAAGATTTTCAATAAGTGGGTTGAGGGTTATCTTTGCAATTATGTTGTGGGGCATCAATGTGCTTGGATTAGGTGGTTGTACTCAGGAGAATATTGTTATAATACCACCCATCATATGTCAATTGACATGTCTCCATTCAAGGCATTGTATGGATATGATGCATTATCCTTCATAGACTTAGCTTTTGATGGCAGTAGAGCTCCTCAAGCCAAGGAGTTATTGTAGGACACTTAGGACATCCTTAAGGTACTTAAGGATAATATTCAACAAGCACAAAATCAAGAAAAGATGTATTTTGATAGACATCGTGTGGAGAGGAATTTTGAGGTAGATGACTTGGTTTTCTTGTGCCTTCAGCCATATAGAAAGAGTACATTGAAGATAAGTGGTGTAGAAAAACTCAAGCCCTTAAATGATTGTAAGGAGAGTTGGAGAGGTAGCATATGAGCTTAATTTACCAACAAGCAGCAGGATCCATAATTTTTTTCATGTATCATGCTTCAAAAAGGCATTGGGTCAGCATGTGGTTGCTTCTCCAGTCCTTCCACCACTTGATGAAGAAGGAATTCTGATACTAGAGCCTAAGTCCATTGTTAATATGAGGGAGCACAAGTTGCGTAACAGGATAATCTGAGAGTATCTCATCAGATGGAGAAATTTTCCATTGAAGGATGCAACATGGGAAGGAGAGAAAATACTTTAGCATCCTAATTTGCAATTGCTTGAGAACAAGAAATCCCGAGAAGGGAGGACTGTAATGCCCCCATTCTTGGAGTGACAACATGGAGATGAGAACTAGCTCATTCACCATTCTCATGAGCTATTTGTCATGGTTTGCGAATAATATTTTGGCCAAGAGAAATATATTTTTATGATTTTTGCAAACGGAGGAAAGGGAAAATATTTTAATGTAAAATAAAATATTATATTCATTATATTTTATTATTATTTTATTCCCACTTATAATGCCAAAATAATTTTATAAAAAATAATAAAGTGGGCCTAGGAGGGGAACAACCACATGGGGACTTATAAGGAGAAATAAAATATTATTTAATTGCTTCTAGGTGGCTGACTTGACCCATGGAAAAATAATATTAAAAAATAAAATAAAAGAAATAAAAGATTATCCTTGCCTAGGTCGGCCTTAGCTTGGAGTGGCTAGAGAAAAGATATAAATGGAGGTATTGTGATTCACTTTGGAATTATGATTTAAGTTTGATTTTGCAATTTGAGTTTATCTTTTGGTTGAGAATAACTTTCAGTCCATTCAAGGTGACAATCCCTTGATATCTAGGGTTTGGAGATGGCACCATTCCCACTTTGAGAGGTGGATACAATCAATGCTTATCACAGAGCTTATTGCATTCATAATTTTGGAGACATATTAGCATATTTCTAGCTAGGGTTTAAAGGAGGATTTCTAGATTTGAGCTACTACAGATTTTTATTGGACAAGCTACCATGGGCGCTCCATTTTAGGGTATATTTGGAGCACATTGCAATTGATTTTAGAGTTTTTGGAGGCTTCCATGAATTTTTCTGATTTTTTAAAGGAGAAGTCGATTAGGGTTTAAGGTTGCAAGTTGCATTTCTAGTTCTGATCATATTTTGTCCATCTTTGGCTTTCATTGTAAGGTTGTAAGATTCATCTTTTAAAAGGTTGATTTGGCCAAAGGTTTCAGTTGTATCTCAGTCCTAGATGCCTACTTGAAGAAGCATTTGGAGGCGTCATTGGAGGTTGAAATTACATCAGCTATAGCTCTAGGTGTTTGCAATTCTTTGACAATCATTTTTTATCAAGTTCTTCATCATTTTATTAGCCTTCTTGGGCTCTTGACAAAGGTATGTTTGTATGGCGTTATGGACTATATTATCCATTTGAATTTGTAATATTCTGAGCAAGTAAGGTCTAGAATTAAATGACAGTCCTATGTCCATTATGACAGTCATTATCAACTTCTAATGACAATATAGTTTGCTATATTTTCAATAGATTTTATTTCTCTTTCCTTCATGCATTGTTTCTTTATTTTATGAACATCATTTGGCATCAAATAATCAAGCAAAACCACAAACAATTAAAAAAACAAATCAGAGAACTTAGTACAGCAGTGGCATACAATTTGCTTGACAAAATGTCACATAAGGGAATTTAGAAAATTTGGATCAGAATTGAGTTGGGATATTTTAGTTGTAGCTAACTCTGAGGAAAAAAACCCTAGGAGTTTTGTATGTTGGACGAAATCCCAACTCTACTTGAGAGGTGGATTCATTTAGGATTCATTATTGGGTATATTTGCAAGTTTTACTACCATTTTGGTGCTTCAACCAACTAAGGTTTGCAGATCTATTTGTAGGTTGAAGATTGGATGTTACAAATTTGAGCTTATGGAGTCACATTTTTAAGAGATTTTGGATGGCTAGGGCTTATACTTGTTGGAGAAAAATTTTACCAAGCTGGTTGCTAGGGTTTAAGACCCATTTTGGAGGTGTTATTGCAGATTTTGGGCTCTAAAGATTTTATTTAAATTTCCTAAGATAGGCGACCTGATTTGGAAGTATATTTGGAGTCATTTGGCATAATTTTCAAAAAAATTGGAGCTATCTATGATTTTATATAATTTTTGTAACATTGGGGTGACTAGGGTTTGGCACTTTTTGGGGTCAAATCTTTATTTCAGCTTGAAGGTGTCCAGGGTTTGAAGGTGGATCTATTTTGGCATCATTTTTGGGTATCATTTCCAAACTTTCTTTATAGGAGATTGCTGGTCTAAAAATTCTCTGAAAATCAGCCCTTAATTAGCCATTATCTTCTCCATATCATTATGCATATTGTCTACCATTGCTACATTGTATCCGAGTATGTTTGCATTGCCAATGAACTTCATTTTATATTGAAATCAGACCAGAATAGCTTGTTGTTGTAATCAAATCAAAACCTTATTAGGTTTGATATACATTATTTTCAAGGAAAAATAAGAAGCTATTTATGTCCTTTCATGTTGTATTTCAATAAATATTTGTATGTTGTTATTTCATGTTATTGCACATCAAAACATAAAGAAAAAACCAACAAATAAACATCCAAAACCATTAGCATACTTAGAAAATTAGATTGCATGCAAAGTGTTTGAAAAAATGTCAAACAACACAAACTGAAAAATTCAAGGCAAAATAAGCAGGGGTTCTTACAGTGGTACTAGTGCTTTGATCCTACTAGCCTATGGTGTTAGCATTTGCATATCATATTATTGCAGTTGGTCTTCTACATTGGAACTATGGATGCAACTATGTTTCATGGATATATTTGTATCAGGTTTAATGAATATCACTCTCTTCCCAAGAAAATCTGAGATGTTCTCACCTTCAATCAATTCTTGGGTGGACCAAAAGAAGAAGACAAAGAAATTGTGAGAAGAAAAGTTATGAGAAGGAAAGAAGAAAAGAAGGAAGAGATGAAAGATGAATTGCTACAAGGTGATTTGCAGCTTACAGATGTTCTAGAAAGGCTTGAAAAGCAGTGTTGCATTGGTCAAGAAGTAGAGAAAAACAATGAGGGAAGCAACACAGGTTCATTTCAGCAAAGTGATGAGTTGGAGAGTGAAGATCCAAAAGAAGGAGAATTACTTACCTTTTCTACAAGTGAAGAATACACTATACAAAGGTATGAAACATGTCCTAATTTTTTAATTTGGAACAAAAATCTCTTATCTTTGTAGAATCATGAGTTGGTAGCCCTTACACATGAAGATGATAATGTTATAGAGTATCCCAATGTTAGCACTCAAATTTTGTGTGTTAACATCAGGAATGTATTGTGGATTCAAGCCACAAAGGTTTTTATTTTATAAATCATACCATCGAGGATGTTAAGAGGACACTTGAGATATGTGTGACAGTTGGTTACAAAGAGCTAGAAGGGAAAAGATGTTGGTTTCCCAAGCAAAACAATGCTTGTAAGAGGTCAAGGAATGTTGCAACCAGCTAGATCACACAAAGAGGCAAAAGGAGTCACACCTTAGATCTCAACTTCTTTCAAGGTAAGGATGCATAGCAATGGTGCATGTGAAGGAAATGAATTGTGAAGAAGGAAAGCAAGAAGAGTATGCAAATTTGGGTGGACAAGTAGAAAGGTATGAGTCAAAAAATTTAGTTCTTGTATTTGATTTGCATCATGAGTTGCCTTTTTTTAAGGGCCCTTTGAAGGCCCAAACCCTAGAGGAGGTACGAGTAATTGAGCATACACTTAGTGGATCATCCACTAATGTTAAATGTTCACATGATGAGGCAGATGGTTTTACATGTTGCATGATATTTTCGTTTCCAATCATGAGTAATCATCTTTATGAGGATTTGGGGAGCATGGTAATTAGAGTAGTGCAGAGTAGTGCAATGGTCTTTTGTGAAGACTAAGGTATGTGATGATGAGTTTTTTGAATGCATGTCAAAAATTATTGCACTACTATCTAGGAGAGGTGAGGTGATGTTATATGCAGATCTCATGCAACATAGTGTTTTAGATAGTAGAGTTTGCAAATTTCTAAGATTGATATGGGATCTTAGAAGTTGATGTTGGGTATTCAGATATCGATTGATTGGGACAAGCACTTTCCAAGAAGGGAGGACTATCATGTCCCATTTCCAGAGTGATCACCATTTAGGAGGTTGATTATCCTATTAGCCATTCTTGTAGGCTAATCCAGTTGAATAGGGAATGTTTTGTTGTAGCTGGTCATATTTTCATATCTTTGGCCATGGGAGCTATAAGGGAAATATTATTATTTTTATTTTGGCCAAGGAGAAAAATAAATATTTTCATTTTGAGCCTTTATGTTATAATTTTATTTTAAGTCACTTTAGAAAAAATAATTTATTTTTTTTAAATTGACTTAAGTGGGAAAAAGGCAAAAAGCAATTTAAAAATAAATTATTTTTCCCCTAAGTGGGATGACTAGGTATGGGGGGAAATGTTTTATTAAAAATCATTTAAAATGTGTTTGAGGTCCACTCTCTTGGAAGGAGTTTATAAATAGGACCTCTATCATTCTTGAGGCTCATTTGTGGATTTGATAACCTTGATTTTTCTCTATCTTTAGCTGAGCATTTAGTTGCAGCTAACTCTGAGGATGAAAACCCTTGGATATTTGTAGGTTGGACGAAAAACCCAACTCCACTTGAGAGGTGGATTCATTCAAGATTCATCATTGGTCATATTTGTAGGTTTTACTACCTTTTTGGTGCTTCAACTAGCTAGGGTTTGTAGATCTATTTGTATGTTAAAGATTGGATTTTGTAGATTTGAGCTTATTGAGTCACATTTTCAGGAGATTTGGGACGACTAGGGTTTATACTTGTTGAAGCAGTATTTTATCAAGCTAGCCACTAGGGTTTGAGACCCATTTTGGAGGTGTTATTGCAGATTTTGGGATCTAAATATTTTATTTAAATTTCCTAAGTTGGGTGACCTAATTTGGAAGGCTATTTGGAGTCATTTGGCATAATTTTCAGAATTTTTGGAGTTGTCTATTATTTTTTATAATTTTTGCAACATTGGGGCAACTAGGGTTTGGAACTTTTTGTGGTCAAATCTTTATGTCAGCTTGAAGGTTTCTAGGGTTTGAAGGTGGATCAATTTTTGCATCATTTTTGGGTTCATTTTCGAGCCTTCTTTATAAGAGATTGTTGGTTTGAAAATTCTCTAAAAATCAGTCCTTAATCAGCCATTATCTTCTCCATATCATTGTGCATATTGTCTACCATTGCTACATTGTATCCGGGTATGTTTGCATTGCCAATGAACTTCATTCTATATTGAAATCAGATTGGAATAGCTTGTTGTAATCAGATCAAAACCTTATTAGGTCTGATATACATTGCTTTCAAGGAGAAATAAAAAGCTATTTGGTGTAGGAGCACCTTTGATTAACAGTGTTCAAGCAAAGTTGATGTGTTTTTGTTCTAATAAGGTAAAAAAAACCAAGTTTCCTTGTGTAAGTGAGTCATGGTTCTTAGGTGATAGAATGGGAGTGTTTTTGAGTCTACTAAGCTAAATAAGGTCTATCAAGACAATTTAATATGTAATGGGATAGATTTTGTGTCTTAGGTGTCAAAATATGTGAAGGTTGCAAGAACAAAGTTTTAAATAGTGTCAAAAACAAAAATTGTTAAATTGTAACTGTTAAGGAATTTGAAGAGTCATGGAATTCAAAAAGTGGTTATAGGCGTTGGGTAGTTAAAAAATGATTTGAAAATGTATGTAAGGCCTCAATGGGCTCAGGTAATGGTTGTTGAACAATGCATTGAAGGTTCCCAAAAGAATACAACGTTGTTTTCTGCTAACTTTGTGTGTTTCCTGAACTTTTTTCATTTTGTACAACCCGTACAGTCTTACAAATGCTTTAATTTCATTTGTCTTTCATAGAGACATGTCTTAGCTCTCAATTGAATCTAGTTTGAGAGTCCTTCATTGGAATTTGTTGGAGATTTCTTTATTTTCCTGAAACTGCCCTGTTACACAGAATAAGGGTTTTGATTGAAGATTAAAATCGTGAATTGATCAATCCACCTACTATCAACCCCTATAACTCGGTGGATTGATTTTTTTTATGTAGGTATAGATGATTTTAAGGTTATGAAGGCTGAAGGAATAAGTTGTGAGCAAATGAATGGTGCCCTAGGGTTGGGTAGAGCAAATTTTCATGTGAAAGTGAGTTACTAAAGTAGGGTTTTGATGAATTGTTGAGGGAATTGGGTTTGTGAAGCTTTTGTGAGTTTGTACAGACCCTTTGGAGATTTCTTAAGTCATTGGTTGAGTTTTGTAAGCATGGGATATGGGAGAATTATTAAACCCTAAGTGTTTGACAAGATAAATGAGGGTTTCTTGGTGCAAGGTATTAGAAGGTTTGAATATGCAAATTGGTGTGAAATTCTATGGTTTTGAGACACAATATAAGACTTTCCAATGAGTTTGGGTGTTTTTCAAGTGTTTAAGAAGTAGTTCCTTTGGAAAATAGGGCTAATTGAGTAGCCTAGAAGCAAGGTAGCCTATTGAATCTTGGTGTTGGGTCAAAGAAACCCTGTGAGATCTTTTGAAATGATGTTTAGGATTCTGTGGTGAACCTTCATGGTGTTTGATAGGCCACTATATGACCATCTCTAAAAGATATCATCATTGATTGGGTTTTGAGGGTTACAATCCTTAAAGAGGGTGTTTTAGTCAAGTTAAGTGACTTGTGTCATAAAAGAGTTGTTTCTTGATTGTGATTGGTCATTTTCAAGTTGGAGGGAGTCTTTTATCCACCTTGCTTGCATCAGGTGGTATCAAAGCCTAGTTATTAGATCCCTTGTTGAAAATTTGGTTGGTTTTTACAAGTTGGAAGGTGAAGAGGCAACATTGTCAAGATGCTTCCTAAAGGAAGCCTAGTTGCAAGAAAGATGGATGAACATGCTAGACAAATAGAAGCCTTGAGAAGAGAGATGGCTGTATTGAAATCAAATACTGAAGTAAATATGGAAGTGATACTGAAGAAGAAGAGACTTCTAGTGAAGAGGAAGAAATGGATCCAAATGATGTGAGGATGATGAAGTTTTTGAAGGCTGTGAAGAAAGATGGACATAGAAAAATGGATGTGCCTATGTATGGGGGAAAACTAGATGGAGAAGAGTTCTTGGATTGGATAGGGGCTTTGGAGAACTATTTTGACAGTGAAGAGATTGATGAACACAAAGTGAAGAAGGCCAAGACCAAATTGAAAGGACATGCTTTGTTGTGGTGGAACTTTGTGCAAGATGAAAGGGAGAGAAAAGGAAAGAACAAGATCACTTCATGGGAGAGAATGAAGGCAAAACTAAAAGGTAAGTTCCTTCCTTGTGATTATAATGTTCAATTACTTAAAAGATTACAAAATCTTAGGCAAAAAGAACAAGATGTGCAAACATATACTGAAGAATTCTATAGGCTAAGTATAAGAACTAAGCATGAGGAGGATGAGGAAGAAAGAGTAGCTAGATATCTCAATGTCCTAAGATATAACATTCAAGATGAAATCAGTTTGTTGGCACCAAAAACTGTGGAACAATGTTTTCAAATGGAAATTAGAGTAGAAGAGAAACTCAAGAGGAGAAAAGAGAAGGCAACAAGAGGAAGAGGAAATACTTCTAGGGGTAGAGGTCCATCTTCAACACCAAGGCAATCCAAAGAAGATCTTGAAGATGCTAATAAGAGAAAAAAACAAGCTCCTGAATCAAGAGGAGGATGGAGAGGTGGAAGAACAAGCTTTAGGCAAAGGAGAGACTTTAATGAGTTTTCAGGCAGATGTTATAAATGTGGTGATTTTGGTCACCCTTTGTTCAAGTGCCCTGAGAAGAGTGGAACCACATCAAGTGGAGGAGAAAGGAAATCTGAAAGGAGAGCCCAAATTGCTTATGAAGATGAAGTTGAAAGCTCAAGTTCCAATACACTTTGTGCTACTCCAAAATATTGGGAGATGATGATGAGAAGACAAACCTTGAAGACATCCATGGAGAAAGAAAAAATTCAAAGGAGAGCCTTGTTTAGTACTGCTTGTAGATGCAAAGATAAGGTATGTAAAGTAATTGTGGATTTTGGATGTATTGACAATATGGTCTCTAGTGATATGGTTGAAAAAATGCATTTGGAAAGGGTACCTAAACAAAAACCATATAAAGTGTCTTGGGTTAGTGAAAAACAAACCATGTTGGTGAATGAACAAGTGACAGTGGATTTTCAAATTGGTCCCTATAGAGATAAAGTTGTGTGTGACATTTTACTTATGAGTTGTTGCCATGTTTTGCTTGGGAGACCCTGGCAATTTGAGAGGTCTGTAGTTTACCATGGAAGACAAAACACATATAGCATTGAAAAGGATGGGAAGACATTTGTTCTAACTCCACTGGTTGAAGAGGCAAGTGAGCAAGGTGAGATCATCATGATAGGGAGAAAAGAGTATGTGAGCAATAAGGAAGGTGAGAACATAAGATTTGCAGCCATGCCCAAGTCTGATATTGTTAGGACAGTGAATAGGAAGGATCTAGGTAATGTGCAAATAGAGAGGAAGAAGAATGCTTTTCTGTGGAAGAATAAAATGAATGGCCATGTGTCTCAGTCTAGTACAAAGCAGTATCAGGGTGGAAAGCCCTTAGATAGGCAAGAAATCAGTGAGAGAGTGCTTGTTGGGTCAGTCATGTGCCCTGTAGTTGTGAATACAGTGAAAGGGCAGATTAAGGGTGTTGATACACAGGTTTGCAAAGTTGATAAGATAACTGATGATAAAATAGAGGTTTATGATGCTGATAAGATAGTGAATGAGGTGTGTATAGGTCTGGCAAAGACCACCAAAAGTGATACTACAGGGATTTGTAAGACTGGCAGAGTGAAAGAGGGGGTTAAGGAGAGTGTTGATAAAAAAATTAAGTATGAAGTAAAGAGGGAAGCACTGGCAGTTGGTGAGAGGTTGAGTACATATGTAAAAGAAGAAAGGACATTGGTATTTGATGGAGAGAATGAACAACAACCCATAGCACTGTATGATAGAGTGAAGCAAGTTTCAAGAGTAGACAAAGACAATAAGAATAGGGACAGTGATACACTAAGGAAAGATGAACCTGTTAAAGGAAAGTGTGAAGGACAAAGCAATGAAGGATGCAGAGGAAGACAGTCTACTACAATCTTTCCAAGGGACTTGGAAAAGTTCCATGTTGGGGTGTATGGTTTAGGATCACCTTTGATTAACAATGTTCAAGCAAGGTTGATATTGAACAACCTCTAGGAGTTGATGTGTTTTTGTTCTAATAAGGTCAATAAGACCAAGTTTCCTTGTGTGACTCATGGTTCTTAGGTGATAGAATGGGAGTGTTTTTGAGTCTACTAGGATAAATAAGGTCTATCAAGACCATTTAATATGTAATGGGATAGATTTTGTGTCTTAGGTGTCAAAATATGTGAAGGTTGCAAGAACAAAGTTGTAAATAGTGTCAAAAACAAAAATTGTTAAATTGTAACTCTTAAGGAATTTGAAGTCATGGAATTCAAAAAGTGGTTATAGGCGTTGGGTAGTTAAAAACTGATTTGAAAATGTATGTAAGGCCTCAATGGGCTCAGGTAATGGTTGTTGAACAATGCATTGAAGGTTCCCAAAAGAATACAACGTTGTTTTCTGCTAACTATGTGTGTTTCCTGAACTTTGTTCATTCTGTATGGCCCGTATAGTCTTATAATGCTCTGATTTCATTTGTCTTTCATAGAGGCTTGTCTTAGCTCTCAATTGAATCTAGTTTGAGAGTCCTTCATTTAATTTGTTGGAGTTTTCTTCATTTTCCTGAAACTACACTGTTACATAGAATAAGGGTTTTGATTGAAGATTAAAATCTTGTATTGATCAATCCACCTAGTGTCATCCCCTATAACTCAGTGGATTGATCTATTTTATGTAGGGCTAGATGTTTTTAAGATTATGAAGGCTAAAGGAATAAGTTGTGAGCAAATGAATGGTGCCCTAGGGCTGGGCAGAGCAAATCTTCATGTGAAAGTGAGTTACTAAAGTCATGTTTTGATGAATTGTTGAGGGAATTGGGTTTGTGAAGCTTTTGTGAGTTTGTACAGACCCTTTGGAGATTGTTTGAGTCATTGGTTGAGTTTTGTAAGCATGGTATATGGGAGATTCATTAAACCCTAAGTGTTTGGCAAGATAAATGAGGATTTCTTGGTGCAGGGTATTAGAAGGTTTGAATCTACAAATTGGTGTGAAATTATGTTGTTTCGAGTCACAATATAAGACTTTCCAATCAGTTTGGGTGTTTTTCAAGTGTTTAAGAAGTAGTTCCTTTGGAAAATGGGGCTAATTGAGTAGCCTAGAAGCAGGGCAACCTATTGAATCTTGGTTTTGGGTCAAAGAAACCCTATGAGATCTTTTGAAATGATGTTTAGGATTTTGTGGTGAACCTTCATGGTGTTTGATAGGCCATTGTATGACCATCTCTAAAATATATCATCATTGATTGGGTTTTGAGGGTTACAAGCCTTAAAGAGGGTATTTGAGCCAAGTTAAGGGACTTGTATCATAAAAGAGTTGTTTCTTGATTGTGATTGGTCATTTTCAAGTTGGAGGGAGTCTTTTATCCACCTTGTTTTCATCACTATTTATGTTCTTTCATGTTGTATTTCAATATATATTTATATGTTGTTATTTCATGTCATTGCAAATCAAAACATAAAGCAAAAATCAACAAATAAACATCCAAAACTATCAGCATACTTAAAAAATCAGATTGCATGCAAAGTGTTTGACAAAATGCCAAACAACACAAACTAAAAAATTTAGGGCAGAATAAGTAGGGGTTTTTACACTAATCCTTCCCAAACCTAGCATATACTTATAAGTTAATATTGTTGATATAAATCACTTAGTTAGGATGAGTAACACTAAAAACAATCAACCACTAGATATAATAATCGACCTTCCACTACTGAATATATATTCTACTTAAGTGTTATGAACAAAATTACAATACCTAGTATTATCAATCTGTTCAAGCCATTAATGATTTCCATTCCAACCTCATTCTGAGAAATTTAATCAAATACCTATAAATACCTTTTCCCTAAAAAATTGAACAATATCTCTAAAATTTGTCTTTATAGAAGACTTCACAAATTTTGAACAATCTGTTGAACTACCTTGAAACTTTGTGAATTGCGAGATGAATTTGTTTGTAGAAGGATTTGAATTTTCGTCCAATCCTCTGAATCCCAAGGATTTTCATCCTCAAGCTTCTGAAATCCAAGCTCTCCAAATTTCCAATAACATTTTTTTCCAAAATATCCAAATGAATTCCTTTTACCACCTTTTTAATATTTAAATATTAAATATTTTGCTAATGTAAAGTAACTTTATTTAATAGTTGACCATATTATTTAATAACCACTTTAACATTTTATTTATTAATTAAATATAAACATCCACAAATATTATTTTAGGACAATTTAAAATTTAATTAATTAAGTTAACTCAATAGTGACTATTCAAAAATTGAGGACATTACAGTCCTCCTTGGAGATTGCTTGTCTCCAAGCAATCAGTATCAATATATTGTGATTGATTACCAATATCTCATATCAATCTTATGAATTCTCCACCATGAATTGACTACTCGACTTTGATACAACCAAAATCCACAATTCTAACTCCCTTCTTTACATTGTGAAGCACTTTAACAGTCATGCAAATCCATGGGTCCAAAGCCTCAAAAGCATTGTCATTGAAACTCCCCGTACTGAAGTGACAATTCCATGCAAACAACCCCAAGTAATCAATTACAGTCATCAATGCCAAATCTGAAAAGTTTATGCTCAACAATATTGGACAACCACCAAACATCCATGTATGAGATGAAAATCCTTGAACCAAAACTAAAAATTCTCACTTGCAATTTGATGGAATTATGCCAACTTAGAAAATTAGGAGTATGATATACTTAATCACCATTTAAAATTGAAAGAGGAACAATTGACTCAAGGTTGGAATCTATCAATCTCGTTTCTAAACTCCTCAATAAGAAATCTGCAATGAAAACTCAATGTTCTTGCCATCCCCATGATAACAAAAAAAAATTCATACCTTAAGTCCTTCCAATGTGTTAAGAAGTGTTGCCCTCAAGAAGCAAGGATTATTAATTCCATCTTGGAATACTATGCCTTGTGTGAACCTTGAATTCCCCACTACTATCCCATACTTGGCTGGTGAATGTAGAATATCAACAAGAGATTGATTCTTGCCAATGTCATCCACCTGGTATTTCCTGTCATCCATGGAAGAAGATTTAGAAGACATAAAGTATTGGGTTGCCCCTACAACCTCACCGCATCCAAACACAGCCTCTAATTTTGTTGCAGTCACTAACTTCAACACACCATCTTCCAAAGCTTTCAACACTATCTTTTTCCCACCCACCATAAACTCCAACTCCATCGTCTAAAAGTCCTGACTGTACCTTCCAAGTGAATGCAACCACTAAATCCCCAGTACAACATCGATCTCATCAATCTCGATCACATGGAAGTCATCAGTGATTGCATAGTCACTTAACTAAATGTTTAACTAAGGAACCTTTCTAGTGCAACTCATTTTGAAACCATCAACCATTATGGCACTGAATCTTGGAACGGCCTCAACCTACAATCCTCTCTTCACCATTAAAACCTCATCAATGAAATTATGAATCACCCTGCTATCAAGCAAACAAGTAGTCCACTATCCACTCATGACTCCTCTCACTCTAAAAGTGGTAACTTTGGATAATGAGACAATGGTTCCATGTGCCTCACCTCCTATATTAGCATCATCGTGCTTTAGTGGCCGCTCCTCATGTTCACTCTCTAAGTTCATGTCAACAACCTCCCCATCAATATCAAAGATGACCTCTATGTAATGCACTTTTTGTTATATCCTAAATTGTGACATTACTATTTACCAATACTAGATAGAGTAAATGTGAATCCTGGAGACGAATTAATGATATTTGTACCTTGTTTTCAATATGAATGTTGTTTCATTTGATGTTATTCTTGGTGAAATACTGCATAAAGGAGAATAGAAGGTTATTGATTTGTGAATAATCTAATTTTTGAGATGTTTCATGTATACTGCTTTGTTGTGAGCATATGACTCTCGTTGTTGTGTCATGGTGTGCAGATAAGAGGACCATTCCTCCAGGCAGAGGAGAAATATCACTCGGGGAGGAGCTTGGTCAAGTAAACAGTAATGGGTACCAATTGAGCATACACATACATCCCTTAGACTGAGTAAGCTAAGTTAGTTTGTTGAATTAAAGGTAAGTCATCCGTAGGCTTATTTGTTGACATTAGGAGTCTTATCTACTTCTGAATGCATGAATAAGTGATGCTTTCCTGTGTAACTGTATATGGGATTATCTTACTAGTTAGGAGGCGGGCATGTATACATGTATATAGTATAAACACGTATCCATAAATATATTTATGTCGATACAAATGTATGAGGGAAAATGGATATGCCCGTACGAGTGCATCAATATAAATACATTTATGAATACGTATATATAGAGGAAAATATACATGTATACATACCCACAACCAACCTAATGTATATACGTGAATATTAATAATATTATGTTGATATTGCCTCGGAATTTACATATACACATATATACACATATGCATAGGTACGTATAATGAAAGTATGTTGATTGACTCACAATATATGAACTTTGCAATTAAATATGTATGTGTGTATATATTTATATATGTAAAGGTATATATATATTTAATATTATAATATATATATAATATAGTTTTACAATATATATATAAGTTTATTTAAATTGTAAAATTTAAATATATATATACATAGATATATATTAATGTAAAATAAAACTATACCATATATATATTGTATATAATAAAATAAATAAATATAAATTATTTTTGAAATAAAAGAATGAAATCAATATAGTTTTAAAAGGAACTTTATTTAAATATCATAAAGTGGAGAGTTTAAATCGATGCAAGAAAATATGAAGATAAAACTATTGAAATCGATTTATTTCATTGGCCAAATTAAAGCACATCAAATGCAACACATTTTTTAGAATAATCATGCCAAGAGGAGAAATATTTCATTTTAACTTTGTAAAACTTTGGAAAGGGAAATAAAATGAAATGAAGGAAATTCCTGTGAAGAAAAAACACGCGACTTGGAACTCTCATGCCATGACCAAGTCAAGGGAACTAAGATGAATCTGGATTTTTGGCACTCAAACCTTGTTAAATGGCAACTTGTATTGCAGGCGAACTTGACCTTTTCTTCTTTGTTGAATCATCAAAACAAACTATTGATTTTATGCGCCAAAAGTTGAAAATGCCTGTAGGTGTCAAATTTATGAGTTTTATCTGTGCAATGTTGAAATTTTCTTCATTTGTTGTCTCCAAAGAAGGTTGAATCACCTCTTTTATTCGCCACATTACATGTTTGAAATATTTTGAGCCTTGTCTGGCATTTTACATGCCATTTTTAAAGGGAAATGGTTGAGCAGGGGCTCTATATAAAGCCGCTCTGCTCACTCTTTTTCTACACCATTCTCAATCCGAGTTTAGGTTTTTCTTGAGAGAAAAACTTAATTTCTGAGAGAGAATTCTATATTATTTTTGAGAATCATTGGCTGAGAAGTTATCCCCTGTTTATTATCATTCACATTATCTGAGATCACAGTGAGAAGCCGAGTTCACCTTTAGCTATATAACTTTAGAAAGAATTCAATTTTTGAGGAGGGTTATAGTCTGGTTTGAGAGTTGCTGAAGGACTTTTGCTGGAATCCTAAAGTGCTGCAATTACAGTCAAGATCATCTTTGGAAAGGCATAAATCAGGCATGTTGTTTATCCTTTTATGTTCTAGTATGTATTTATTACTATAAATCTGAAAGTATAACTTCTGTGAGTGCAAAGATAAGGAATGGAATTTAGATAAATTCTTTAGTGAAATGAACAAGGAATTAGTACTACATTGCACCAAGTATTTGTTATGCTTTAAAGAAGATTATAGTTGCATTGGTGTGTGAATTACACTAAGATTATAGGTGCATTGGTGTGTGAATTACACTAAGGTTATAGTTGCATTAATCTGTGATTTGCATTGTATGTATGAACTCCATATAGGGAGTATATGTGTTTTCAAGTAACTACTAAATACTAGGCAAGAAATGAGGGTGTTTAATAAAGTACCGATCACAACAAGTTAGTAGATTAACTTAGTCAAGTTAATGAAACTCCTAGGATGAAGATGTCCAGTTTATGAGGAAAAATTGTGAGTACTTGTTAAGCAATCCTCCTTTCTAGTAGTTAGCTTGATGTAGGACATTTAGGGTACGTAGGACCCCGAATAGACTAACCTACGCATAGTGTAAGAAATCCTTAATGCAAATCAGCCCTGAGTAGTGTTTATGATAGATGACCTTCATTCAAAGTACTGAATGATAATACTTTGGCCAAAGTAGTGAAATGTACAACTTCCACTTAGGTGTGAATTAGTTGAGACTACACTATCAGTTCATTGTGATCCTAGTACTAGTTCAAGATTGCGAAATAGCAAGGTTCTAGTTATGTAGGACACACCACTATGCTTAGTTGGTAATCGTTAAAGGATACCCTACCAATCTCTTCTTCGAAGGGAGGGCCATCTACCTAATGGTAGGTGTGCAGGGGACCGTATTATAAGTCTGTGGTTGGCAAAAAAGCGCCCGAGTGATGTTTCTCCTCCACAACAAGCGACTGATGTACCAAGATTTGAAAGGACAATCTCCTGGACCTTCTTACTACTATTTTTTCTAAAGCTCATTGGAGCTATGTTAATTAAGGTATGTATTCTTGTTTCATGTACTTGTGAAGTTATTATATTGAAATGGAATCTTTATTGTAAATTAATATGGCAACTTGTTCATATTTTATCAATAAAGAAAAAAGCAAATCTATTACAATGAAATGTTAACACGTTTACTTACTTTTAGGATGTAATTTACGAAAATTTTACTTTACCGAAGGGTCGGGTTGTTACACTTTTCCTTTCCCAAGGCACCTCTGACCCGGTTCCCATGGTTCCTTGCAAGTGGAGCATAATTTCTTCCTACACAATTCCTTGTTTCAAAATCTAGCTTAGGTAGTGTAGGCTTAGGCTGATTGAGAGTTCTCCCATCTAGTTTTTGTTCTAGTTTATTATTCTTGAAACTCTTCTATTGGGGCTAAAGTGGGATTTGTAATCTCGGTAAAGCACCATTTAGATAGCATCCTATAGAGTATTAGGCTTGTAATCCTTCACCAAACCTCTCAAGTTATGATGCAAACCCTCAATGAACAACATTACTACTCTCTTCTCCGACATGTTAGGAACCACAAAAACCACCTTCTAAAACTCATTGTTATAACTATCAACATCCATGTGTTGTCTAATCATCGCTAACACCTAAAAGTACACCTCCACATCCTTCCTAATGAATCCAACAATCAACTTGTTGTTGAACTCATCATAGGACTAAATACGTGCATGATTTTATGTCACCAAACCATGATGCCACCAATCATATGCAAGTCCCTCCAAATGTAATGTTGCAAATTTAATTGTGTTTGCTTTTGGCATGGGTTTGAGAGTCAAGAATGTGTCCAACTTGTGTATTTAAGCACATTTCATTCTTTTCCCACTACCATCAAAGTTGGTAAGAGTGAGTTTGAGTAAAGCTTTCTTATACTCCTTATGTGGGCCTTGAGGTCTTTGCTCTTGTTAAGTTTTTTTTCTATCCTTCTATTAGTTCATGAATTGATTTAATGTCATTTTGTATCTTTTTGCATGTGGGAGTGTATTGTGTTGTAATGTCCCCTTCTAGCTAGTCTCAGTTTTCAGTTGGATTAGCCTATCATTTTGACCCTCGTAGGTTAATGGTTTTGGATAGAGGGTCTTTTGAGGCAGATACTTGATCATTTGATGACATTATTCTTCTCCAAAGCTTTGTTGGGTTCAAGCTTGGCCTTTGTAGAGGTTTTGGGACTCAATTTGCATACTTACTATTTATAGTAAGTCATTTAGCTAGTACGAGTCCAGTGTTACTATTTATAGCAAGGCACCTAGACGTGTTGTGATTACAGTGTCGATCCTAGAGTTCAGTTGGTAGTGTGAAATAAGGCATATTGAGCAATATATATCATTATTATTATTAAAGGTGAGTTTAATAATAATTAATATTATAAAATAATATTATAAAGTTATAATTGCACTTTATGTCTAATAGGGCCATGAGACATAAAAAGGGGGCATTAATGATTAATTAATTGGGCGCCAACTTTGAGGTAATAATTAATAAATTTTAAGTGCAAACTTTATATTGTTTTAAATGATTAAAAAAAAGCCAATGGAGGGATCGACCTTTTTTTGAGAAGTATTTAAGAGAAAATGAGAAGATCAAACATCATGTTTTGAGCATTATATACTTTGTCTTTTGGAGTTCTTTGTCATTTGTGGAGAGACACCAAGGGTTTCTACCATTTACAACTTTTATCAACATTGGAGAACATGCCTTCTTCATTTTTTTTGTAATCTGAGGGTGTGAAATATCTCCTAAAGGTTTTCCTTGAGATTTGGCTTCATACAAAGGTCAAAATAAAGCTTATTTGAGAAGGTACCGGCAAGGGTTTGGAGCATATTGTGTGTGAAGGACAGTTCATTGTGGCTGCAGTCATTATTCAAAGTGCACACTTTTCAAGGGTCGTACAATATGATATCTTCCAACCATACCAACATTTAGGTATGGTGTGTTTCTTCTAGGCCAGATCGCTTTACATTTTGGGTCCATTTCTTCCCCATTCTTGGCGTCTATTTCAATAAAGGGTTTTTGGACAGTTTGGGGTGGAGGAATAATTTCCAACAGCTAATCAATAAAAAAAATAATCATATTTTTTGCTGCCATTAATTCCATATGTCAACATAAATATTATCTCTAGCTCCGGGTATGCCTTTTTATGTAATAAGCCTTTAAAGGAAATCTATAAATTATATATATCTTTGCAGCATTAGTATTTCAGTAGTTGCTATTTACCTTCTCTTGTTGAGCATATTTACTTCGACATCCGTAAATTTTATTCTTGCATTTGTCATTATTGCATCTCTATATCAAAAAACACAAAAAAAGCATAAAACCAAAACAAACCAAAATACAAATTCAGAAAACTATCATCAAAAGTGTGGAATTTCAGTTTGGGGAGAAAATGGGTTCTTACAGTGGTATCAAAGCTTTGATCCTGCTAGCCTGGAGGGTTAAAGTATCATATGTAGCCACCATAGGTTGGTCCACATAGGTATTATACTCGTAGAAGAGCAGAACAACAAGAACATCAAATTATAGATACACATCAGGACATAATGGGTGATAGAAGAGGTGGTAGTCCACCAAGACATGAAACCAATAATGAAGAAAGAGAAGCAAGATAAATCATGAGAGGTCTTGCAATAGGGCAACAGTATATAGTAGATGTTTTGCAGCAACTTACAATAGCTATACAACAGATGAATACTCCTAGAAGACAAAATCACGAGTAGGAAGACAATGGAAGTGTTGGGATTTCCAGAGCACAAAGAGCACCAACTCATACCACCGATAAACCTTTGTGACCTACATTTTTTAGGAATGAACCAAAAGAAGAGAATGCTAAAGAAAATGAAGATGCATCATTCATAGATAATGTCATGTCAATGCCCGATGAATGGGATTTGCTACCACCACAAGTAAAGGAGCATTTGAACTTTTATTGATACATGAGTCAAAGGAGGGAGCACAACAAAACAAGGCAAGATAGGAGACCAAGGAACCAAAACAGGGACCTAAAACATGCCACAAGCAAGATCACACGTCCAACATTTGATGGTAGCGAGAAGGTCACAACAAGTGCTTGGATTCACGAGTTGGATACCTTCTTGACACTTCAGCCTATGGCAGAGGATGATGCAATCAAGTTTGAAACTTTGCACCTAGATGGGTTAACTCATGATTGGTGGCATCATGGGATGGTCACCTTGCAGCATCACCTCATCACCACTTACCATGAATTCATTGATAGGTTGATTGAGTGCTTTGATAGGAAAGACCCAAAATTATATTTCAGAGACCTTGCTCAGTTCAAGCAAGTGAGGAGTTTGGAGGTGTATATTAGTGAATTTCAGAGGCTTTCAGTTATGGTCCCTAGCATATCTAAAAGAAGATTGGTCATTTTAATTATTGAAGGCTTATTAGAACCATTGAGAGGATGGATCAAAGCTTTTGATCCCCTGACACTCCAAGAAGCAATGAGGAAGGCTAGAAGTATGGAGCTTGCAACCCTACAAAGCAAGTTTGCATCCAAGGAATCTTCTTCATCCAAGGACAGAAGGTCATTCCCTAAAAAGATAGAGAAATCAAACCCAAAAAAGAAATCTGTAGTCCCACTAGATCAAGAAACTCTCAATGACTTTCATAGAAAAATGTTGTGTTTCTATTGCAAAGGACCCTATGATGAAAAGCATGATTGTCCCTTGAGGCCAAAGGATAAAACTAAGGAAATGGAATGGTTTTATGAGGATGAACCTTAGTTTGATAACTCAAACCAGCAAACTGACCAAGAGGAGTCAAGGGTAGAAAAGTTTGAAAATGAGGCTGAAAATGAGGTGGAAGTGTAGCTTCAAGAGGCACATCTCTCTAGCATGCAACGTGAGGGCTCCTTCAGGATGTGTGGGATCTTAGCTGGTCAAAAGGTCATTACCTTGCTTGATATAGGTGCTACACACAACTTTATTGATGCTAGGTTGGTTGCTAAACGTGGGATACAAACTGAAGAATTTAAAGGTATAAGAGTGAAGGTTGTTGATGGATACACTCTTAAGTGTGATAGAATGATTTCAGACCCCCCTATGCACTTAATTTTGATTTTAAGGCAGAATTCTATGTTGTGAATATGGGAGATATAGATGTGGTTCTAGGCATGAAATGGCTTCATGCCATAGGAGAATTTACCCTTAACCTTCGAGAGATGGAGATGAGATTTAAGGCGGATGGGAAGACTCATGTGTTGAAAGTAATTAAAGATAGCAGTTTCAAGATGATATCCTTCATAAGGATGGAGAGACTCATATGCCATGACATGGTTGAGTGGGTTGCAGAGTGCATGTTGATGCCATCACAGGAGGAGCAACAAAAACCAGTTTATCATCCTGATGTACAAGAGCTAAGGACTAAACACTCTAAGGTGTTTAGTGACATTCCACCAGGTAGAACTCTAGATAGAGGTATTGAGCACATCATAGAGTTGGAGGAGGGTGTCGAACCCGTGATGATCATTCCTTATAGGCACCCTAAGCAGTTGAAAAATGAAATTGAAAAGACAATAAAAGAGTTGCTTTGTATGGGACACATCAGGCCGAGCAAGTATCCCTTTGCTTCATCAGTAGTTTTGGTGAAGAAAAAAGATGGTACTTTACGAATGTGCAGTGATTACCGAGTTCTGAATAAGACGACTATTAAGAACAAGTACCCTATTCCTCGTATTGTGAGTTGATTGATGAGCTTCACCGTGCTTGCTACTTTTCAAAAATAGATTTGAGATTTGGGTATCATTAGATCAAAGTCAGAGAACATGACATAAAGAAGACAACATTTAGATGCCACTGTGGACACATTGAGTTTGTGGTTATGCCATTCGGTTTAACCAATGCCCCTGCCACGTTTCAGTCCACCATGAACAGGGTATTCCAGTCATAGTTGGGGAGATTTGTTCTTGTCTTCTTTGATGACATATTGGTTTACAACAAATATTGGGAGGAGCATCTTTCCCATTTGGATACAATGTTGGGTATTCTCAATAGGGAGTCCTTGTAAGCCAAGGAATCCAAATGTGCTCTAGGCATGACAAAGTTATTGTACTTGGGCCATATCATCAGTGCAAAAGGATTTCACATGGTTCTAAACAAGCTCCAAGCTATCATTGACTGACCTACTCTTGAGAGTCTTACTCAGCTCAGAGGTTTTATGGGTTTGTGTGGCTTCTACCGTCGATTTTCTAGTGGGTTTTCACGGCATGCAACACCACTTACATACTTGACGAAGAAGGGTGTGCTTGTTTGAACTCCTGAGGCACATGAGTGTTTTGAGAAGTTTAAGCGTTTGATGACTTTATGTCTAGTCCTTGCATTAGCAGATTTTACTAGGCCCTTTGAGCTTCAGTGCGATGCCTTTGGTGAGGGCATTGGTGCATTTCTTATGCAAGATAAGCATCCTATTGCTTTCGAGAGTAGGAATTTTAGGGGACTTGAGAGGAGCTATAGTATATATGACAAGGAAATGTTAGCCATCATGCATGTGTTGGCTAATTCAGGCAATACCTTGTTGGCAAAAAATTTTGTGTTAAGATTGATCATAACAGCCAGAGACATTTCCTGGGGTAGCAATATCTGAATGATCGTCAGTAGAAGTGGGTCAATAAGTTGTAGTCATATGACTTTGACATATCATATGTCAAGGGTGCATAGAATGTTGTTGTTGATGTTTTGTCTTGCTGACCACATTTGAGTTCCATGGTTGATATTGTTGAGGACTAGCGACATTTGATTGTTGTCGAATATGCCAAGAACTCATGGGCCTCTTGCTTTATTGATGGGTCAGTCTCGGATAGTAGGTAATCCATGGTGAATGAGCTCATCATTTACAAAGGGAGAATCTTCTTGGTCCCAGGATAAAAAATGAAGAACATTGTGTTGAGAGCTTTTCATGATTTACCTATGGTTGGTCATCTTGGTTACTTTAATACTTACAGGTAGATATAGGAGCATTTCACTTGGAAAGGTCTCAAGTCAGATGTTCTTCGATATGTTAGAGAGTGCCCTGTTTCAGTAGAATAAACATGAGCATACCTATCCTGCAAGGTTATTACAACCACTTTCCATTCCTAATAGGAAGTGGGAATGCTTGTCCATGGATTTTATTATGGACTTGCCAAAAGCCCAAGGTAGAGATTGCATATATGTGGTTGTTGATCAACTCACAAAGTATGCTCATTTCTTCCCAATTGTAGCTACATATTTAGCTACACAGGTAGCAGAGTTGCTTTTCCGTGAGGTATTCAGGTTGCATGGTTTACCTTAGAGTATTGTCAATGACAAGGATAGTCGGTTCATGAGTCACTTTTGGCAGGAGCTATTCAAACTTTGTGGAACTGAGCTTACTTCGAGCACTAGATACCACCCATAGACAGATGGTCAAATAGAGATTGTAAACAAATGGGTAGAAGGATACCTCTGAAACTATATAGTAGGGAAACAAAAGAATTGGGTGAAGTGGATTCATTTTTGTGATTACTGTTATAATACCACTCACCATATGTCAATTCAGATGACACCGTTTATGGCATTGTATGGGTATGACACACCCAACTTTCTTGATTTATTGTTGAGTGATAGTAGAGTGCCTAGTGTTGGGGATATTTTGTAGGAGAACTAGGATATCATGCGAGCTCTTTGAGAGAACATTCAAAATCCACAAAATTAGCAAAAGTAGTATGTACATTAGAGGAGAGTTGAGCATTCTTTCGATGTAGGGGATATGGTGTATCTGATGTTGCAGCCCTATCATCAGTCCACCCTTGGGAAGAATGGCACAGAGAAACTCAAGCCACAATACTATGGTCCTTTTAGGATTAGCAGACAGATAGGCAAGGTGGCTTATGAGTTGGACCTATCGACAAATAGCAGGGTACATAATGTATTTCATGTTTCATGCCTCAAGAAGGCGTTAGGGCATTGCATTGTTCCCTCTTTAGCTTTACCACCCCTGGATGATGTAGGGAAATTGATTTTAGTACCTGAGGCCATCATAGATTTCAAAGAGCATCAATTGTGGAGACGAGTCATCAAGGAATATTTGATTAAGTGGAGGGACTTTCCGGTAGAGGATACTACATGGGAGAGCAAGGATATTTTGTAGCATCTGGAGTTGAGATTGCTTAGGGACAAGCAATTTCAAGGAGGGCAGACTGTAATGTCCCCTTTTAACTAGTCTTAGTTTTCAGTTGGATTAGCCTATCATTTTGGCCCTCGTAGGCTAATGGTTTTGGATAGAGGATCTTTTGAGGCAAATACTTGATCATTTGATGACATTATTCTTCTCCAGAGCTTTGGGTTCAAGCTTGGCCTTTATAGAGGTTTTAGGACTTAGTTTGCATACTTACTATTTATAGTAAGTCATTCAACTAGTGGGAGTCTAGTGTTACTATTTATAGCAAGGCACCTAGACATGTTGTGATTGTAGTGTTGGTCCCAGAGTTCAGTTGGTAGGGTGAAATAAGGCGTATTGAGCAAGATATATCATTTAATTATTATTAAAGGTGACTTTAATAATAATAATTATTATAAAATCATGTTATAAAGTTATAATTGCACTTTATGTCTAATGGGGCCATGAGACATAAAAAGGGGGTCATTAAGGATTAATTAATTGGGTGCCAACTTTGAGGTAATAATTAATAAAGTTTAAGTGCAAACTTTATATTGTTTTAAATGATTAAAGAAAAAGCCAATGGAGGGATCAACCTTTTTGTGAGAATTATTTAAGAGCAAATGAGAAGATCGAACATCATATTTTGAGCATTATATACTTTGTATTTTGGAGTTCTTTGTTGTTTGTGGAGAGAGACCAAGGGTTTCTACCATTTACAACTTTTATCAGCATTGGAGAACGTGCCTTCTTCACTTTTTTTGCAATCCGAGGGTGTGCAATATCTCATAAAGGTTTGCCTTGAGATTTGGCTTCATACAAAGGTCAAAATAGAGCTTATTTAAGAAGATACCAGCAAGGATTTGGAGCAGATTGTGTGTGAAGGACAAAGTTCATTGTGGCTGTAGTCATTATTCAAAGTGCACACTTTTGAAGGGTCATACAATTTGATATCTTCCAACCATACCAACATTTAGGCCTGGCGTGTTTCTTCTAGGCCAAATCGCTTTGCTTTTTGGGTCCATTTCTTCCCCATTCTTGGTGTTTATTTCAATAAAGGGTTTTTGGACAGTTTGGGGTGGAGGAATCATTTCTAGCAGCTGATTGATAAAAAAAATCAGTCATATTTTTTGTTGCCATTAATTCCATATTTCAATATAAATATTATCTCCAATTCTGGGTATGCCTTTTTATGTAATAGGCCTATAAAGGAAATGTATAAATAATATATATCTCTGCAGCATAATTATTTCAGTAGTTACTATTTACCTTCTCCTATTGAGCATATTTACTTTGGTATCTGTAAATTTTATTCTTGCATTTGTCATTTTTGCATCTCTATATCAAAAAACAAAAAAAAGCATAAAACCAAAACAAACCAAAATACAAATTTAGAAAACTATCATAAGAAGTGTGGAATTTCAGTTTGGGGAGAACAGGGGTCCTTACATGTGCTCATCATAAACCACCAATACCTCATTAACCAATGGTTGTTCATCTTCATGTGGGATCTCTTCCACCTCTCTAGGTGTGAACGTAGGTTGAAAAGGTCTATGTGACCCACCTGTACTAGCACTTCATGGGATATCATTACTTGCATCACTACTTTCACCTATAGTAGTTCAATTCACCTTTAGAGAATTAATGTCCCAAGACATTTAATCAATGGTGGTGATTAACTACTGTTTGGTTTGCATAAACTATTGCATTCTCTATTACTACCCCTGGCTAAGTCATTCAATATATTTTGAACACTATCATTATTTCCTCTATTTGTCCTATCCCAAGGAATCTCACTACTTGAACTTACCATTTTCCCATTGCTATATGCAACTCTAAGTGACTGCCTTGCTACTAATGTAGCTGAGAATGTATCCTCTTTCAGATAAAGTTTTACAAACTAAAATTGTCTACGCTTTTATTCTCTCTTAGCATAATGTTTGGCCTTGTTACTAATGTACATAACCC